>BKCP01009737.1:346928-371888 GCA_008636005.1 Striga asiatica
ATAACAAAAAAAAAAAAAAACTAAACCCAGAAATTCTCAACATCTAAGCCCCCTATAAACCCCCACAATACCCGTATAAACCGAGGCCACATACAAAGACCCGAGATGCTCGTGCACCTCAGTAACATAAGTTGCGTTATACTCCGTAAAAGAATTTACGGTCTCAGTAATTCGACCATCCTGGTTAATTTTTTGACCCAGGGGAAAACTCGTCAGCTTAGGATGCAATTTTTGAATATTGACCGACACCCAAAAATCGCCCGATTTCGTTCTCTTGATGCTGTCCGGGTTTCCTGGGAGGTGCGTGATAACTTCCTTGGTACGGGCCTTCGGGCCCTTCAGCCAAAGCCTCGTAATTTGACAGCCCAAATATTCCGCGATTAGAACAAACGAGCCGTCATGGCTGACTGCTACGCCAGCCGGACCCGCAATCCCGGTTAGGACCACCGTACGGAGTTTTATTTTCTGGTCGTATTTGAGTAGTCTGCCGCTCGTGTCCCCACTTAGGAGTACTTCTGTCATGTTGCTGCAATAAAAAGGTTTGGAGGTTAAGGGAAAGAGATTGTTTTTAACTTTTATAGCATTATTAGCATAGTTAATGCAATTTTGTTAATAATGTATGACGAGTCGACTCTCTTAACGATTAGGTTTATTGGTGTAAACGAGTTAGAGCCGAGCTCGAACACCTTTAACGAGCCGAGTTGCTCGCTAATCGAGCTCGAGTTTTGCTCGTTTTTTCCAATATTTACGAGTCGATCTTGAGTCTTAACGAGTCGAACTACAAAAACTATATAAAAATTCTTATTTTTGAAGCCTTAAAGAGCCGAATCGAGCTGATCCAAGCTCGGGTCGTTAAATAAACGAGCTTTAGACGAGCTCGAGCTCGAGCTCGAGCTCTTCTCGTTCGAGCCTAACCGGATTCACGAGAGCCGAATCGAGCTGATCCAAGCTCGGGTCGTTAAATAAACGAGCTTTAGACGAGCTCGAGCTCGAGCTCTTCTCGTTCGAGCCTAACCGGATTCACGAGCGACTTATTTCGTTTAACACGTCTAGATGAGCAGAGTCGAGCCGATACGAGCTCGAGTCATTAACTAAACGAGCTTTCAAGGTGAACGAGCTCGACTAATTTTGAGTCGAGCATAATTCACAAGCGACTCGTTTTGTTTAACAGATCTAAACGAGCCGAGTCAAGTCAATACGAGCTATAGTCGTTAGCTGAACGAGCTCGACTAATTTGGAGTCGAACTGAGTTCACAAACGAGTCGTTTCGTTTAACAAGTCTAGACGAGCAGAGTCGAGCCAATACGAGCTCTGGTCGTTAACTAAACGAGCTTTCGGCGAGAACGAGCTCGACTAATTTTTGGTCAAACAGAGTTCACCAGCGACTCGTTTCGTTTAACAAGTCTAGACGGGCCAAGTCAAGTCGATTCGAGCTCCTGCCGTTAACTAAACGAGCTTTCAACGAGTTCGAGCTCGACTCGTTTGAACCGAACAAACTTCACAAGCGACTCGTTTCATTTAACAGTCATGACTTGAAGAATTTGTGGTAGAAAAATGCATTAAGTGCGAAAAAGACATTACGTGTTTGTGAAGATGATGGTGCCAATATCGGTGAAATAAACCTCGTCCGTCATCGGGTCAATTGCTATGGCGTCCGGCCCATCCACCGGCATGCCGTCGCCGCTAGCAACCGGAGCCGCCACGCCGCCGCCGGGCGCCACCACCATCAGCCCCCGGAAAAGGTCGACCACGTAAAGCTCCCCTGTTTTGTGGTTGAATTCCATATCCAACGGCCTCCCGCAAATCCGCCCGATTCTCATATCTCCATGAGTCCCATCACATAACTCCTTCGACTGAAAAAATTAACAAAAAAAAAAATGCAATTTGGTCAAATTCTAAGTAACATTCAATTCAAAATTAACTACAAGAAAGAGAAAATATATTTGTACCCCAAGAAAGAAAAATTGTTACCTATTAGGAACAGTTGTGGCATACTCTACAAAGCCAGCATTTGGGCCTTGATATTTCACAATCCTACCATCATTAAGGCCTGTGTAAGGCCCACCATTGTCTGAATCAAAAGCATAAGCTTCACAGCCAGGTGAGGGAAGCTGAAGCCTCTTGAATGAGTGAAGGGCATTGGCTAAGGGGCTGTTTGGCAAGCATGATATTAATATCAGCAAGAAAATGGGAGCCATTGCTACACTTGAGTCTCACTAACACTGAAAGCAAGACAGTACAGTACAGTACAGTACACTTTGAAATGGTTCTTTGTGTGTTTGTTGAACTTTGTCTCAAATACTATTTGTGTAGAAAATTAGGAGTGTGGGTAGAACTCTTTTTAATTAATTAAAACAAAATGAGAGAGAATTTATTGCATTTGACTATTTCCAGTGTGATATGGAAAAATTTCCAATTCATTGTAGCTTCTGTTACAAAATTTACTTTTTGTAAGAGAAGTCTTCAAATGGCTAATGTTAATTATTTGATCCTTTCTGAATTGTGCACCCATCAGCCATAACATGGCAGACATTGATTGCTCACTTCATAGCATAAGTTTAAACTGTGTCAGGGGTCCATTTTTACTTTTTAATTTGCAATTTGCCCAAAAGAACAAAACACGAAAATTAAATAAGCATGCTTAAAGCTTCAAACAATGGTTAATAACTTAATTAATACCACTTCCAGTAAACACGGCCAACTCCTGGAATCCAAACTCGTTTTCTTATATTATAAAATCATGGTGAGGCCGACCTATCTTGTGTTTAAATTAAGCACAGCTATATTTATGGCTAAACCAAATATTTCACCACATTTGATTTGTTGGACTCATTTTTTGAATAAAGATCATGTTATTCCAGAATTGCACTTTTTGGTTCTGCCTTCAAATTTTCGGCAAATACATCTGCATAAATGTCGGTTGATCTGACAGCTTAAACTCCAATGGACACTACAAGAAAATGATAAAATTTCAAAGAAAAATTCCAATAAAAATATATTCCAATGGAATTCGAAAAACAATTCCAATAGATATTCTTATGCTATTATTTCTCTTGAAATTTTTCAATTGAATCCAACGGAAATTCTAACAAAAATATTGCATTAGAATGAGTTTTCTATTTGAAATTTTCATTGAATTTTGATAATCCTAACGGTTGAAATATAGGTGAAAAAAAAAAATCCAACGAAAATTTCGTTCAAACAAAGATTCGTACAATAAAAATTCGTTGGAAAAATAACCATTGGAATTATAAAATTCCATAAAGAATTCTAATAGAAAATTTCTTCCAACTGAATATTTTCGTTAAAATTTCTATTGAAATCATTCTAACAGAAGCAATACCATTGAAATATCCATTAAAATTTACATTAAAATATATTAGAATTTTCCATTAGAATATATTTAATTTTTTGTTGTTGGGGCAGGATGGATTTTTCCAAGTATTTCCCGAATTTGTGGCACATTAATAGTTTGTATTTCTGTTGTCAAATAAGATATTTTCTCATTATTAAATCATTATTAAATCATGAATATCTACATTGTGAATGACAACACTACTTTTAAATGGTCAAAATTGTGCTGCTCTACTAAAGTGAAAATCCTACCCTACACTAGACACTTGATACAAGTCAACTTTTTGCAGGTGAAGTGTACCTGCTCATATTTGACATTTATTTACTCTGAAATTGATTTCCACAACCTTTCCAGAATAATATAAAACGAGATCCACCATTTCTCAACTTATTTCAGAAGCATCCCCTAGAGATTTAGTAATATTAATTTATAAATACATGGGAGAGGCCTAACTTGGAGAAGAATATACCTAACTTAACTTGTAAGCCAAAAATACATAAAGATTTACAAGATAAATCAAACTAATGTACCGACTAATCCGATGCGACGAGCTGAGGTTAGCCGGTAAGGGGTTTCTTGCAATTTTTCCAAAATTCTCCAAATTTTTTTTCTTAATTAGTACCCAATCATCAATCATCCTAACTTAGCTGGACTAAAAATGAAATTTACAAAAACATTCAAGCTACATTCTTCCGAAGATGGAAAATCGACATAAACGAACGCATTCACTACTTCCTTTTCGACTTGCCATTGCCCGTACAAAGCACACATTTATATCACAAGGCACGGAAAAATAATGGTAAAAAATAAAATAAAATAAAAATAAAAATAAAAACTGGAAACACACAGCAATCAAGAACCCTATTGTTTACCATTCGGTTTAAGCGAATTTTGCACAAACTGCTGACGAGGCGAGGCCTGAGGTACAGATAGATTCCTTGGCTGCAACCCATTTCTGGATGTCGACGACCCGTGGGCCCGAAGCCCATTCTTGCCATTTGGGCTTGAGGCGGAGGCCCGATCCGCCTGCACTGTCTGGAAGTAGTATGATGAGCTGGCCATGTCTTTAAGGCCCGGAAGAGGCTTTAGGGCCTCAACAACTTCACTCATCAAAGGCCGGACTTTGGAGTCTCGGTTTAAACAACGGGCCGCCAGCTGTGCGGCCTTCTGGGCCCCCTTAATCGAGAAGTGGCCCTCGAGCCGCGGATCTATCAGGCGGTAGAATCTTCTCCTGTCGGCCATATTGGGCCGGGCCCACTCGACTAGGTTTTGCTCCCCATTGGGCCTGTTCTTGTCCATGGACCTCCGGCCCGTTATCATTTCTAGCAGGACAACCCCAAAGCTGTACACATCGCTTTTCGACGTGAGGTGGCCTGCAAAAAAAAATGCAGATTACAAAACATGAAAATACGATTTAAGAAGATTTTACGATTTTTTTTTGTTCTTTCTTTATACTCTGTTCATAATCGGGCAAGATGAAAATGAGAAGGAAAAAAGGATAGAATAAATAAATAAATAAATAAATCCACCTGTCATGACGTATTCTGGGGCAGCATAACCGTAAGTTCCCATGACACGTGTCGAAACGTGGGTTTTACCCTCATCGGGAGCATCTTTAGCAAGGCCGAAATCGGAAAGCTTGGCATTATATTCCTGATGAAACGAATAACGAAAAACTAAAAACATCATTTGTCTGGTAAAAAAAAAAAACATCAATAATGAAAAATGTAATCGAGAAAAAAAAAAGATCAAATGATGTCTACTTACAGCATCTAACAAGATATTAGATGTCTTAAAATCACGGTAAATTACGGGCCTTTCAGCTTCTTCGTGAAGAAACGCGAGCCCTTTGGCAGCCCCAAGAGCTATCTTCATTCTGATTGACCATGGAAGAGGGAGAGACCCTAAAATTCCAAAATTAACAACCGTTAGAAAAGAGGGATAAAATAAACAGCATTAAGATCAGAATTCATGAAAGATTCAAAAATGTCTCCAATGCATCCAAAAGAAAAAAACAATAATTTTTTTTTCAATACTTCTGAATAAGTGGTTCTCCAAGCTTCCTCTCGGCATGAACTCATAGACGAGCAGCCTTTGATCATCTTCAATACAGTAGCCAACTAATTTCACCAAATTCGGATGAATGAGGTCACCCAAGAAATTCACTTCAGCCTGCCAAATCATACATTAAANATCAAATATGAGGTGAGAACTGAACAGTGAACCTAATAATCATTTAGTGTTGCATTTGGATGAAAGGATCTAACTTGAATGCACAAAGTTTAAATCCAAAAGAAGAGCTGAAAGAGGCTATGAATTTGCAATCTTCCAAATAAACATTCAGAAAATTTCACTTACTAAACACCCATAAGGCTTAAATCCATTTTTTTTTTTTTAATATTGTCCTATTCATAAGAACATTATCTCAAAAAACCCACCTGCCATTAATAATTTAATAGACATTATTAAAGTTACCCCTATAAAATTAAGACAGAACCAAAAGCCTCAGGGGGTTTTTGTTACTTGTTCATAATTTCCACTAACCTTTAGGCTCTACAGAACTTAACCGAAACCTCAGAAAGGTATTTGGAGTGATCCCTCTTATTAGTTAAAAAAAAGATTCAAAACTCAGCCAAAAACATACAAACTTTCTACAAAAGAAACAAAAAAAAATTGAGAAAAGAATCAAACCAGCCATTCTCTATGCCCCTGAAGCCCATCATGATTCAAAGTTTTTACAGCTACCGTAAGTCCAGTTCCGGGTTTAACTGGGGCCGTGCCATTCTCTTCAATCCACCCTTTAAACACACAACCAAAACCCCCTTCGCCAAGAAGTGATTCGGGTCTGAAATTCCTTGTTGCAAGCTTAAGATCATTAAATGCAAATTTTCTCAGTCGAGAAGAGACTTTAAGATCTTCCTCGAGTTTGGTGATGGATGAGATGCTTTCTGGGCTGCTGCTTGTGGTGGTGGTGGATGAGATTACATTGGCAGCCTGTTGATTTCGGCTAGTTTCGTTTGTGGATTTAGTTTCTGTGAGAAGGTAGAAAGGGAGAAAAAAAAAATGAAGAATTTTTGAAAATATATGGATGCGATTCAAGGATTATGTGTATTTTACATAATAAATAGCGAAAAGTATCAGATGATTGTGAATTATGCATTTGATCATATATTTCACACTTTACATGTGATGCAAACAACAAAAAGGAAGCATCTTTGATGGAAATAACTAAAATGAGAATAAGGTTTTCTTAATAGTAACTCAGTATCTATTGAACTTAGCAATTAAACGTCTTGATTGGTTCTTTTCCCTTGCATTTCTTTTTTTAAAAATAAGCCAAAATATGGCTTTATTAGCACCTATACTACATCTGAGTAAAAAACAAATGATAGCAACAAATTTCAAAAGACAAATACAGGGGAATATAACTTTGTTCACCAACTTGAACTAAAAACTCTAGAAATTTTTTCAAAGCCATGTCGAAAAATCAAGTTCCTGAATTTCTAGAAGTATTACTAGTAAAAAACACGAGCTACCGAGATCGAATTATCCCCACACAAACTCCAAAAATCAAAACAAATCAAGGCTTTCCAAGATAACAATCGGCATCGACTAAAGCATGAAAAAAGCAAATACAGAACTTAAAGAAAGAAACTTGTCCTTCATATCAAGCCTAAAGAAAATATTTACACAAAACACAAACAGAAGTAATATTTATGAGAAGAGAAGGAAAAAGGAAAAGGAAAAATAATTACCATGAGTGGTGATGCCACTAACAGAGTTATCAACTTTAGATCTTGAAGATATACAGCTGCCAATAAACCTCAATTTTGTCCAACAACCAGACTCAACAGTTTCATCATCATCATCAACATCAGTATCATTTTTCTTCTTCTTCCTCCCTTTAGATTTCTTCACATCCAAAGACTCCATTTTTAAGCCATCAACTAATCCCATCCTTTTACAGACACAATAAAACCATCNCCAATTTACAAAATAATCCTCACTTCTAGCCCAATTTCATGGAGACCCCTGAATTAATAACCCACAATTACTCGAACCCACTTCAGAAAAGAAGTCAAATATAGCAAGGATGAAAAAATCGCCAGAAGATTACAGCAAATACGTTCTCTTCCCTTCAAGAAATTATTTATATTACAAAATAATATCACAAAAATCCCCAAAACATCAAACTCAGCAAAGGATTACAGAATATCCATTCCACTAAAGTGAAAAGTGAAAAAATAAAAGAAAAATACGAAAACCCAGATTCAAATCGGTGAGATAGCTCAGACCCAGTTGATAAAATCTGCTTAAAATTACAGTGAGAGAGGGTACAATAAACTTCAGTGATTGAAGATCCTAATCTTCAAAGCAGAAACTTTGTTGGAATCACACGAAAGGCAA
This sequence comes from Striga asiatica, assembly GCA_008636005.1. NCBI lineage: Eukaryota > Viridiplantae > Streptophyta > Magnoliopsida > Lamiales > Orobanchaceae > Striga > Striga asiatica. The sequence continues at coordinate 354,691 of BKCP01009737.1, forward strand.
TATAATAATAAATAAAAGGCAAACAATGCGAAAATAATAATAGTATTATAATCTAAGTTCAAAAAAGTAGGCAGAAGTTATATGAATATGTGCCACCAGTCCATTTTCTCTTGAAAAAAGATCGAAATCTCAGCAAGCGAGACGCAAATTGTGCTGACCAGTTCAAATTCAAAGCTCAAGGACAAAATGGAAAACGAAACTGAAATAAAATATGCACTAGAAACAAGTAGCAATCCTCAATAATAAATATGAATAAATTGGGTAATATTTTATTTAAGTTTCGTTGTTTTGTGATGTTTTGGGTGTGCAATTTATGGCCTAGGTAAACAAACAAGAGAGGAAAAGTATTTTCTTGACAAAATATGAATTGTCATTTCTTACTTTTTGCTAATAGAATCTAAGACTAACAAAGCAAATAGAAGTCTGCCCGGAGAACACGGGCAGGATGTGAAACAACAAGCAAAAAAGAAGTAATTTCTCACCTTGGGCATGGAATAAAAGTTAAAAATCATGCTAAATAATATAAATAATCAAATAAACTTTGATATAATGAATACAAATTGCAAATTTTATTATTTTATATATCACATTAAAAAAAAAAATTAAAACTATTATATATTTCCGTCATTTTTTATCATTCATTATATCATCTCATTATAATAAAGTAGCTTTATCACAAGGTTATGATACAAGGGAACAAAGACATTACTATAAATATGTAAATTTCACTTATAGAAATCTTGTTATTTAAATTGTTAAGTTAAATAGGGTGTGCACAAGTTGAGTTCAGCTTGAAGTCATGTCAAGCCTTCTATCGAGTCAAGTAGATAAATAAATTCAATTTTAGTTCGCTTATCAATATTAACGAGTGCGTCGAGTGGAACTCAAAGTCTTAACAAATTAAATTATGATTATAAAAATGAAAAAGTTAAATTGTGATTAAAAAATTTACATAGGGACGTCAACCAGTCGGGCTGTGTTGAACTCTAGTCAAGCCATTATCGAGCCAAATAGATAAATAAACTCAAATTCGGCTCGCCTATCAATATTAACGAGTCCAACTCAGACATTAACTAGTTCAGGTGCGATTGAAAATTTAAAAACTCATATAAAAATCTCAAGTACAGCCACATTTGTTTGTCCACTTTTTGTGTCTTTATTTCATGTTTATTTTCTTTTTGTTTTTCCTCATTTGTAGGTTTTGCGTAGTTTATTTGGTCCATTTCGTTCGTTTGGTGTTTTTCTCTTTAGTTTCTATTTGTGTGTCTTTTTACCGTGTTTTGCTTCGTGTTTTTTCTTATTTTTGTATTTTCAGGAGGTAGGTTGCCGGTCGAGGTTGGGACTGCTTGAGCCGAGACCGTGATATCGAGAATACCCGGTGTCGAGCCCAGGAGACTAAAGGAAGGACTGAAAAACGGACAGAAAAAGCGCCCAGAATTTCTCGCGACTCGTGAGTCGTCTCGCGACCCGCGAAAGAAACAGAGGCTTAAGGGGCGATCCGGAGCACGAGTCGCGACTCGCGACATGGAGTTGCGACTCGCGAGTTATGTCGCGACCAAACCCCAGGAATTGAACATCTTGACGACGCGCGACTCGAAAAAAGGTGAAGTCACGACTCGCGACTTATCGGCGCGAATTTCGAGGAGCGGGTTTTTAACATCAGATTTCGGTCCTAGGGTTGATTATTCACTTCCAGACTTTGTTTTTACGTGTTTTCTCTAGAAAAACTCACTCCTTTTCATGCTTTTTCTCTTTTGATTCGATTTGGAGTTTGAAAAACTCTTTTTTCTCGCTTTGGATTTGGATGCATTTGGATTTGACATTGGATTCTTTATATTAATCGTAAGTTCCTTTTCTCAATTGCTTTGTTGATGATAATGGCTTAGGTTGATATGAATTGTGATGTTAAATTAGTTATGAGTAGCTAAATCCATTTGCTAGGGATAGGGGATGATTGATTAGGTTCGTTATAGTTGAATGCTTTTGATTGTTCTTATCTACTCGAGTTGTGTGAATTATAGGGTTAGTAGATTGATCACCTTTCTAACCTAGTTAATCAACGTATAGAACCGAGAGGGGAGACGTTGGTCGATTTAGGCTCGTTTAGAATAGACTTGTTCAGAAACGTATTGTCTATGTGTTGTTGGAATTGATAGTTGATCGTTTACATTCACTCTCTTGTTACGAAGAGTTATTGAGAGTGAACCTCTGAACGAGAAACGATTCAAGTCCTTTAACCGAGCAATTGATTGCCGGTGATTATGTTAGAACCGAAATCAATAATCCCCGATTCCCTAGCTCTTTAATCATTCAGTGAATTTCTTTGCCATTTTACTTTCATTTTATTTAGTTTAAATCATTAGTTGATAACTGAAACCCAAAATATTGAATTAGAGTGTTTAGGAATTTGTCTTCTCTTTTTCGTGATTGAATAAACGCACAAGAATATCCGGGTAACCTTTCTTGCGATACGACCCGGGGAACGAATATTTCGATTCTACACCGGTAAAAATACTGACAACAACATTCGAGCCCCTTGAGAATATTCGAGCTAACATATAGTGTTGTTAAATTAAACGAGTCTGGTTCGACTTGAATTCGGCTCGGCTCGTTTGATAAACAAGCCGAACTCGAGCTCATATAAAGCCGTTTGGTTAACGAGTAGAGTTCGGCTCGATAAAGATCGAAAAAAAATAATTTTGTATAATTTTCTATAGTTTGAATCGTTAAAGCTCGAGATCGGCTCGAACACGGCTCGTTATAAGTTATAAACGAGCCGAGCTCGAGCTCGATTTCAGGCTAATTTAATTAACGAGTCGAGCGCACCTAAGGTTGTTAAAGGCTCAAACTTGATTACCCTAAGATCGAACTCGACTCGATTCGTTTACTAACCTTCTCACGAACGACTCATCTCATTTAATATTTCTAAGTACAACTTAATTGCAAGGGAATCAAATTTCCATTTCCAACGAGGGCAAATATGAAAATAAAACCACATATGAGGATTGGGGGGTTTCATATGTAAGTGGGAAAAAAAAAACGGGCAGCTCGGGCATGAGAGATACTAAGAGTGGGGGACCCACGTGTGACGTGACGTGTCACTTTAGGGTGGTTTGACAATGGACGCGCCCTAGTGCGGGTGGATATGAATGAATGATTCTGTTCATGCATCTCCTCTCTTTTGGAAAATAAAAAATATTTTTTTTATTAGGATTATATAATTGATGGATCTATTTTTCTATTTCAATGTTGTTCGTGTTGGTGACTGGAGATGAGAGTAGATAAGCTCATTATTATTTAAATTGTGATATGAATATAGAACAAATAATGTAGTTATATGCAATTAAATATTGAATGTTTGAGAATGTCTCTGCTAATTAATCATTACTTGTTAAGGGAGGATGTTAAAATATTATTGAAGCATATTAGGGTTGTTATCAAATCGAGTTTAAGATTTTCGAGTTTGAATTCGATTAATCATTATTAAAAATATTTATTCGTGTTCGTACGTTTATTGGTTCGACAAGTTCGTTTATATAGTCGAACTTGTCCGTGAACTGTTCGAATAGTTCGACAAGTCCGTGTTAGTGTTTGTTGACTTTTTTTATGTTAATACTATACAAATTATTTTATTTAATATTTAATATGTAATATATATCCATATTTAGATATTATATTTTATATATATATATATATGTGTGTGTGTGTGTATGTATAATATATATAATATATAAAATATCTTTTTGTTCACGAATGTTCGTTTAATTCTCGAACTTGTTTATGTCCGTTCGATAACTAAACGAGCATAATTTCATGTTCGAGTCTGGATCAATTACTAAACGAACGAGTTGTTATTGAACAAGAACGATCACGAACAAACTTTGTTCGCGAGCAGTTTGGTTCGAGTATAATTTGGTACCTCATGTATAGTTGAAGTTGGGTAAGAGTTTTATAGTTGGAAAAATCCTACATCTATATAGGCAAGGGATTTTCAGATTAATCAACCGTTTCCTCAAAATTCAATATCTAAAAGAACTTTCAAGCTAATTATTTAGGTGATTTTACATGTTTACTACTTTTTTTATTTTTACAATAATACGATACTCAAAATAACACTATACATAAGCAATTTATAAATGAAACAAAAAGATTATGCAATTTAAAGATCAAAGACAAATATAACTTCAAATCAACCATTTATAACCAATAAAAATCATTATATGACAGCTAAAAATAAAATTTTCATATTATGCAAATAAATAGGGATTTATATGTCTGTAATTTCTCAAATGTTTATCCAAGATGCCGCAACAAAAAGCCTACAAGTAAAAACAAATCAATCATGAACTTCTTGCTTGGCCTTCTCTTTTATTTTTGAAAAAAAATTACACTCCTCACCACATATATTTTACTTTTAAACAAAAAGGGAATACTAATTTTTTGAGTAAATTTGTACACAATATTGTTACTTTTTGTATTAATTTTTAATTACAATTGTCATATTTAAATGTGCAGTCTTACCAAGTCAAAATGTTTTTTTAAATATGATAAAATGCTTAAATAATGTTAGGGAAATATTTTTGATCGGGAAATCTTTCAACTCAAACACACAATTCATACAGAATTGTATCTCTGCACACACACTATTACACACAAAATCCTTCAATTTCACTTCCATCCTCACGCACTCCTCATATAATGATTCACTCAAAATTCTCCATTATTTTATTGTTTTACTCCATATCTTGTTGAAGGCGGCCAAATAGGAGGTGTTGGCAACCAGATATTAGAGTGGCTCCGTGTGGCGAGGTCGACAAAGCGTCGGGATTGGGCAGATGACTCGTTGCGGTTAGGATTTCGTTTATGTACCGTTTATGTATAGTATATGGATATAAATAATTTTTTTTAATATTTATTTTAATGTTGTGATATTATGGTATGTTTATTTTTTGTTATGCATTCAAATTTCAATCATCTATTCGTTGTTCAAGATCGGCACTTCTCCCATTTATTTTAAAGGTTTGGTATTTTCTTGCTAAGTTGAACAAGTTAAATTTTATTTGCAATTAAACAAAAGGTTGGGGTTTATATAGGCAATTAACCCTATAATTAATAAGTAAATTGAAAGAGATATTGTTCGAATTCATTGGGATCTTAAGCACATCACAATTCGGATATTAACTTGTTCATAAATAAATACGCTCAAAATAATTTTAACCATGGTTAATTTTTAAAAAGTTGGATGGTTAGTTGTTACGTTGGTGTGATTTTGATTTTATATTAAAATAATATTTAAATCAGAATAATTAAAGTTGATTTAATGTAAAAGTATGAGATAATTGATATGAAGTGACAGTTTAGTTAAAATTATGTGAGTGTATGAATAGAGAATTATATTTGATGTGATGTGTAAGAATGATTGATTTGTATTATTTAATTATATTAATAATGTTGAGGATAATGAAGTTGTGTTAAAGTTGAATTAAATTTTGAATATAAATTGAATGTGAAGAGATTAGTTTTTAAACAAACATGCTATACGCAAGTTATATGTGGGGTTGCTCATTCGGTCGAAATCGAACCAAACCCAAAAAGTTCTGTTTGTCCATTATAAGAACCGAAAACTAAACCAGAATTTATGGTTCGGTTCGTTATTTAACCGAAAATCCAACGGTTGGTTCAGTTTGGTTATCAATTAATCGCAACAAATAAATAATATTCTTAATAAATTGTAATTTTTAACCGAACCATAAAATTAATTTTTTATCCGAACAAAAAAAAAATTGATTTTATCACCTTGTTTAATTTTCTCAATAAATTTAAAATTCTCCTCAAAGGAAGATCTCGGACCTGAACCGTGACTTGGATAAGACATTTGAGTGCAAATTAATGCTTGAGTCATTTTAGGGGTCATTGAATCCTGAAAATCGTCAATAATTGAAGCAAATTTGTTTTTATAATTTATATGTAAATAAAAAACACATATGTATGTGTATAAATCTGTTTTCGGTTAACCAATCACTATTATCCAAACCAAACTGAAAACCAAAATTTTAAGAAAATGTAAACCGAAACCGAACATAATATTCAATTTCGGTTTTGATTCCAATCCAAAATAAATTTTCGATTTCGGTCGGTTCGACTCAATTAACCGAACTTTGTACACCCATAGGTATATATTTACAGATGCTCAAGAGGAATTTAGCTTCTTTCATTATACAAGAACTCTTGAGCTTTGCATGTCTTTGAAGTCAGAATCAAACATGTCAGCATCTTTAATGGAAAAACAGCAAAATTGGCCTAAAGAGTTGTCAAATGTTTCGGGATCAAATCTTGATCAAAATGCGCAATAGCGTGTTTCATTAAAACATCCAAATCTCCTCTCTTATCTGCGCAAATTAGAATTTTTGAATTTTTAGTGCGACTAAATTTAGAATATATTTAAATAAATTGTCACACAATGACAGACACATGAATTAAACTGTAACAAACCACGCCAACTTAGCATTAAAACTAGCCAACAGAGACGAGAAATCAACGATTAAAAAAATTAGTCATGCTAATCATCCCATAATTAGATTGAATCAAATAAATCTAGCAAAATGGAAGCACCCAAATTCAATCCCCTTTCTTGAAAAAAATATAGGTAATTAACATCTTGGAGCTAAATAAATTATTTGGTAAGTGTTTGGAATAGCATTTTGTATCTAAAATGTTAATTTTGAATATATATATATATATATATATTTTTTTAATACAATGATTGTAAACATGTAAAATAGCTAACTTTTTAATTCAATCATTTTTCCTAACCGCAATTATCTATTTTCAATCAATTATTTATTTTCAATTATTAATTATTTATTTTCAATCAATTATATATATAGCTAACTCTTTAATTCAATCAATTATTAAAAGTGTCAAGCACACATAAAATTTTGAAAACCAAAGAAACCCGTGCGATAGTTGATTATCCCCAGCTTTCAAATCCACAATAACAACCCCTAATTACTCTTAATTCCGCAAATTAAACCCAAATATTTTGATTTTTCCATGATTTTCTCCCAATTTGCATAACTTCTTCCCCAACAATAGCCATAAAATCAAGAAACTCCAAGAAACGATTTTTATCAAATGGCGTTCAAGAGTCTCTCTTTCCCTATCCTTCTACTCCTCACCCTCTCACTTTTCTCCTCCGGCGCACTTTCCGGCGGCCGCCCCCACCGCCACCGCCACCGCCACCGCAGCCCGTTCGCCGGCGGCGCCTTCCGATTCCCTGCCCAAACCCCCGCTTCCCACTTCCATTCCGCCCTCACCCCCCCGTCGACCTCCCACCACGGCGGCTCGTGGTCCCTCCTGCAGTCCTCCATCGGCGTCTCCGCCATGCACATGCAGCTCCTCCACGACAACACCGTCGTCATCTTCGACCGCACCGACTTCGGCCCATCAAACCTGTCCCTCCCCGCCGGAAAATGCAGGGACAACGACGACGCCCTGCCCATGGACTGCTCCGCCCACTCCCTCCTCTACGACGTCGCCGCCAACACCTACCGCCCCCTCGCCGTCGAGACCAACGTCTGGTGCTCCTCCGGCGCCGTCAACTCCAACGGCACCCTCATCCAGACCGGCGGGTACAACTCCGGCAACCGCAAGATCCGCATCTTCACCCCCTGCTCCGCCGCCGCCGACTGGATCGAGCTCCCCACCAACCTCACCGTCCAGCGCTGGTACGCCTCCGACCAGATCCTCCCCGACGACCGCGTCATCATCGTCGGCGGCCGCCGCGCCTTCAGCTACGAGTTCTTCCCAAAACAGAGCAATTTCGCCGGCAGCTCGAATTCCTCCTCCGACGGCGCCTTCTACTTCCCCTTCCTCAAAGAAACCACCGACCCGAAAGAAGAAAACAATCTCTACCCCTTTCTCCACCTCCTTCCCGACGGAAACCTCTTCGTCTTCGCCAACCAACGATCCATCTCTCTCGATTACCGCAGAAACAGAGTAATCAGAGAATTTCCGGCAATACCCGGCGAGAAAAGAACTTATCCGGCAACTGGCTCCTCTGTCATGCTCCCGCTTATTCTCTCTCCGGCTGCCGACCCTTCTGTTGAGATAATGATCTGCGGAGGCGCGCGTGGCGGTGCCTACCTCAACGCCTCGCGTGGGATCTACGTGGCAGCCTCAAAATCCTGTGGTCGGATCCGGGTCACAGATCCCGACCCGGGTTGGAAAATGGAATATATGCCCATGGGTCGGGTCATGCCCGACATGCTCCTTCTCCCAACCGGCGATATCATAATTGTAAATGGGGCAGGTCGCGGGTCGGCCGGGTGGGAATCCGCAATTGACCCGATCCTAAACCCAATCCTCTACCACCCATACGAATCAGATCCGGCCTCACGATTCCACGTGCTCCGCCCCACGAAAATCCCCCGTATGTACCACTCATCAGCCATCCTTCTGCCAGATGGCAGGATTCTAGTGGGCGGGAGCAACCCGCACGTGAGGTACAATTTCACAGGCGTAAAGTACCCCACGGAGCTCAGCCTCGAGGCCTTCTCGCCGCCTTACCTGGCGCCGGCGCTCGCCGGCCTCCGGCCGTCGATTATTGTCGTCGAGAGGACGATTTCGTATGGGCAGAGGTTTGAGGTCACGTTTGTGATGGGGATTTTGTGGCCTGCGGGAGAGTGCGTGGTAACGGCGGCTGCACCCTCGTTCACGACTCACTCGTTCGCCATGAACCAGCGGCTGCTGGTTTTGAGGGCGGTGGGCGTGGATCAGCTGTCGGCGTTTGCGTATAAGGTTACGGTGGAGTCGCCTGTGAGTGGGAATATTGCGCCGCCGGGTTATTATATGCTGTTTGTGGTGCATAGGGGTGTGCCCAGTGAGGGTGTTTGGGTTAGGTTTGGTTGAGGTGATACTTGGGTTTTCTTTTTGTGTAGAGTTTGAGAAAGGTTTTTCTTGTGAAGAATTTTTTTAAATTTTTTTTTTTTTGGGTGAACTAAGGAGAATTAGTAGATAGGGATTAGGGAGTACGAGGGTCAATTCTCTTGACATTTTATTTTTGGAGAAAATCAGAAGAAATGGTTCGTATTTGGCAATTATATAGTTTCATTTCATCAAGACATCATTTAGAGTTTTACTGTTTAGGGTAATGCCTCATGCTATTTGTGGTTGAGTATTTGTGTTTTGGTGCTATCTATTTTACCTGTTTGTCACAGGGGTGTTCACGGTCCGGTTTTAACCGAAAAAAACCGTCAATTCAGACTGCGGATCGGTTAAATGGTCAGTTAAAAAAACTTTAAAAAATCCGGTGATTAATTTTTTTAAAAATCCGGAATAATCGGTCTGGTTAACGGATTACCTGCGGCAAACCGTCGGTTTAACCAGACCGAACCGATAAATATTAAAAAACTACAACAAATATATATACATTCAGTCATTCGCTATGGCCGACAAATACATAATCATACCTTATATGCAACGAAGCTCCAAATCCCTATGCAATCAACAAGCTCTTGCAATTCTTTTCTTCACTCATATTCCTCAATATCTCTCTCTAGAGTCTAGAAATGTTTATGGCTTTGAGCCCTTGGCTTCACACTCTCAATGCCAGCATTATGGTCGCCGCTTTTTTCATCGTCACAATCTTTCGATTTTGCAATACTTAAATTATTGGTTCACTAATTACATTTAATTTATTACTTACTACACACTTGTCACTTATTACATTAATACCTATCACACCACGACATAATATTACCATATTAATAACTAACACACCACACTTGTGATGGCGATCAGAACACATTACCATATTTGACACAATATGATCGGCTCCGGATTTAGAAGATATATTATTGTCCTTTATTATTTATTTTATTTCATATATTAATTAGGAGAATAATTGATGTTGCTTTATTATAGGAAAATAATTAATTTCTTGTCTAGCAAGTTGAGGAGTTATACTAGGAATCTACTCATTGGGATCTCTCCCCACAGTAGCCTCGATTGAACAAAATTATCTCTTGAGTTTTTACTCTCAGTTCCCATCGTACGTTTCTGCCTACATCAGTTGGTATCAGCAGTCAGCATGATTTGAGATGCCACCAAAACGAAACGACAAAGACCGACGTGATGCCCATCTGGAGGATTTGGACCGAGGCACCCATAATCTCAGTCTCCAAATCGAACGGGTTGATCGACATGTGGAGGGTCTTTCTCACGGGATAGAAGAGAACAGATTGGCGATCTGAACTACGATGAATGGAGAGCACACGGACCGCGATTTAACCGGCCGAGACTGTCGCGGGGGCTATCACAGAGGACGTGGCAGAAGAGGCCATAGCGGGGTGCCCCGTCATAGATCGCCATCTCTAATGCACGGCTATGATGACAGCGAGAAAACTCTCTCGGATGTCAACCCTTCGGTATCCGATAGGACTAACGAAAGGATGAAGATGGCCGAAGGCGCGCGGACCACCTAGACGCCGAAGGCTGGGGCGACAGTCGCTAGCCGCGTCGCACGGCTGACGGCGGCGAGGGCCGATAGAGTCTAACTTTCGAGTAGAGGTACCGGAGTTTTTCGGCGGAATCGACGCCGCAGAGTTTCTTGATTGGCTCACTGCTGTGGAGTCGGTCCAACAGCTACCAACGGCCTTCGGTGCTTTTCATGTGGCGGGTTGGGTCATCGGCAGTCTGAATGTCCCCGGCCCAGTGCTGTTCGGGCATTGTTTGCCAATGACGGAGGTGATCGGGCATTATGTAACTATCATTTAATTTATGATATATAATAATTTCATATTATGTCGTGGGTCCAAATAAAATTAAACCAATTAATGATGTTGAATCCAACAAAGAAATAATACGACTTTACACTTTTCAAAATATATTCGTCATTTTTCTTCTCATATCCAAATTACAAATTTTAATGTGAATCTTAAATATCTCATATTTATTAAATAAATATATTTAAAAAAAATATGACGATTCATATAATTAATTTTATCACATATCATGTGCTAGATATTATTAGTTTGGTTGGAGACACTCATCTCACCAAGATATTAAACATAAATAATTATGCTTAATGAAGTTTTAAAAAATATTTTAAGTAACAAGCTCGTACATCGCATGAGATGCGTACTAGCTTATCAAGAATGTATGACTCAAATATCAAAATAAAACTTGGTGAAATAAATATTAAAGTTAATAAACTTCTAAAAGAAAGTTGCAAAATTGATCCGACAAAATTGATCAAATTGTAAATTTGATCTCAAGTTGCAAATCAAGTCCTATTTTGACTAATGGTCTGTCTAACTAACGATGTGATCGAAATTGCAACAAAAAAAAAAAAGAAAGTAAAGGGATCATTTTCGCTATATATGAGACTAAATTTGCAACGGCATGTGGAACTAAACTTATAATTTTCTCTTAAAAAAACTCTAATCATTTATTCTCTTTTGATAGAATGATTTATTGTGTTGCTAATGGATAAACTATGCTACAATTCATTACTTTATTGAATTTTGTTTCCATTCACTTTATTTTGCCTTCTCGATATGACTAGAACTATTTTAATGATTGGATTTTTGTTTTAACATTATTTTATTTTTTTTTATTTTTTTATTTTTTTTATACTGAGGTTGTAGGCTTGCGCCTAACTAGTCCTCGAGGAAACAATTCTCGGCTCTTCAGAAACCGCATCAAGTTAAACAGCATTATTTTATTTTGATTGTGTGTTAAGTTGATTGCTTTCATTGTTATAATGTTTTAATGTTAGTTGATTTATAAGGCTTAATGATCTATTAATCAAATAAGACATATAATNATCTTTCTTTACAATGCAAAACGTAATAAAAAAAATGACAACATTGGGAAGTACCACAATTACAATCAATAATCACGCTGGGTGCATTTATCAACTTTTTCGAAAACAAATAAATCGAACATTCTGGATAACCTCAATTCTTATAAAATTTTATAATAAAAATAAAAATTATAGTATAAATATATAATTATCGACTCATAAAATAAAAAGCTCTGTACTAAATAATCCACCCACCAATCCTCGATACACTCCTAACCCTGCCGCTCCTCCCAAAACCCTTCTCTACATCCTCCTCCGCCGTCTACGGCGGCCTGAAACCCAGTCTCCCGACTCCTTATTCTCCTTTCTAGCCGCATCAACAATCGAAAAATGGCGGCGTCGGCAGCTCCAGCACCGTCTTCCTCCGAGACTGCCGCCACCGACGGGCCCGCCCTCAATCTAATCAACAAGCGCCTCCGCGCTCTGCGCAAGAAGCTCAACCGCATCGCCCAGATGGAGGAGTCCCTTTCCCAGGGAAAAATCCTCAACAAGGAGCAGGAGGAAACCCTACGCTCCAAATCGTCCGTCCTGGCCGGCATCGACGAGCTCGAGAAGCTCCGGCAGCCTCTCCTCCAGGCCGTCGAACAGGAAGTCGAACTTGCTCTGGAGAAAATCAAGCAGAAGCCGGACGCCGTCGCGGAGGGAATTCCGAGCGAGGCCGCCTCCGCCATGGAGGCGGAGCCCAAATCGGGGACCGCCACCGCCGCCGCTGACGACTCGGCGGTTTCCGATCTGCTGAATCTGCTGTACTTTGGTACCGTCTTTGACGTGAAGACCCTGTTTTGGGCGCGGGACAACATGCTCACCAGGACGCACGAGAGAAATTGCTGCCTGACGTATGATTGCGTAACGGACGATGATGCTGCCGGGGATCTTCTGAAAGAGCCGGATTTGGACTCGATTGCCTCGCTCGGTGGCTTGTTGGTTTCCCGGCCAGTAAATTCGAGCCTGTCCCATAAGAACGCTTTGCAGAAGTGCTTGGAGCATGCCAAGCTATGGCTTGCAAATTCAGAGCAGCCGATCGAGCCCAACTCGAACATCACTTGTATGAACAAATTTCTCCATTACTCTTTTAGCGCATGTTTTCTTTGCATTGCTTGCATTGCTGTGTAGTTCTAGGGGCAGACCTTCATTTTGGATCGAGTGATTTATTGGAATTACTTGGCTCTGATAATTAATGACTCTAATGTTTAGTTTGTGGTATTGGGTAATGAGTATTTACTATCTCACATTCCTATTTAGAATTGCATATGTGTCGGCATTCGTGTGTATATCAAATATAGTATGCAGATTACCTGTTTTTTTTTTTTTTTTATCAGTACTGACTACTGAACTTAGTATTAAGCAGCAGAGTCAAAATCTGATGCGCACAAGGGATGGCACAAGGGATGACACTGTTCGGATTGTCTGTTACAGTTCTGAGCTCATTCCTACTGTTTTTTGCAAAATTAGTATTCATTTTTCTTTTTTGATTGGACATTTATGCCAAATTTGTTCAAAGGGTTCATGTGATCAATTCTTTATTATCTAAGCTTGGTAGTGGTTTATTAGCTTTCTTGATGACTTTTCCTCATTTTCTTACTTAATAATGGGCTTCCATCTCAGATGCTGGCTTGAGGGAGAAGTTGAATAAGATTATGGCTTCAGAGTACTTCACAACTACTCCCGAGATAAAGGATGCAGGTGAAGTAGCAGCTGCTGGTGGCAATTACGCATCTTTTCAAGTGCCCGTGCAAGGTACTTCTACTGTTCCTCCAGTTGACACGACCATCCCAATGGAAGGCTCCACAGTTGAATATCAGCAAGAGGTAAAATTTATTTCAAGCCCTCTGTTTTTTATCTTACTTTTTGGGTTCCGTTAGGAAGAGAAAATGGTATTGGCAAAATTCATCAGCTGTTACTGCATTCGCTACTGTGGTGGGGTGAATTATGTTCTACATGTTGGTAGCATGAATTTTCTATCCTATTTGATCTTCGTTGATTTGATCCACTTATGAAAGAGCATATTTTTATTTGTTACTCTCTGTAGGAGCCTTGTAATCTTTGAATTAGGGGAAAACCATGCATAAGCCAGTTACTGTTGGCCTGGGTTCTTGGGGGATGTCTGTATATAAAATATTTTTATTTTGTTTAGATTTTTTGGTTTGGTATGGTTAATTTTGAAAAAAATGGTATGGTTAGTTGTTACCTTTACCAGAATCTCACTATGGGGTTTACATATTTTCTATTCGAATCTGAATTCCATTTCCTATGCATTCAATATCTCTTTGAATATCATGGTTATAAGAAAAGATCCAATTTTTTTGCAGGAAGAACATCCCAATTCTCACGAGGCTGATGATACTTACATTAATGAAACTGGTCATGTTCAAGAAAATAACCAGGTAATAACATGCTTCTTTTCATAGTAGCATCTTGTAGTTCCAAGTTTTGGTTGATTAGGCCTGTAAACGAGCCAGAAATCGAGCTCGAACTATAAAAAAGTTATATAAAAAAATCTCTTTTTGAGCCTTAGCTGAGTCAGACTCGTTTAATTTAACAGCACTTCCACTCAGGTCTAGTCTTGCTTACTTGGAACCTACCGTTATCATTTGAAATTACGAATATAACCCCCTGCTGTTTTATCTCAATTCGATGTATTAATTTTCTCATGTTTAACACAACAGGAGGAAGTTCCAGCTCAAACAGAACAGGATTTGCCCAATTCTGAACATGACCAAAACTCGAAGGACCAAAACGCAACTCGTAAGTCGCATCACGGCTACCGAAGTGGCGGCGGCCGGAGAGGATACAGCAACGGTCGTGGAGGGAGAGGCGGCAGCTTTCCGAACGGCCGTGGCCAGTTTTACGAGCAGCCAGGTGGCGGTAATTATTACCAGAGGAGCAATTATGGGTACAAAGGACGAGGAGGGAGAGGTACAGGTGGCGGCGGCAACTATAATCACCGTGGCCCAGCGCCAGCTGGGCAAGCTCAGGTGGCTTCCTGATGTATTGTTCTAATATATGTGTCGAGGTTTATATATTTCTTTTTCTGGATGGGTTTTTAGTCGTCGTTTTGCTTGTTATTCGAGGAGTGTGTGATGTGAGGTGGTTTTTTCGGAACTTTTGGACCGGTTACAGTTTTTTTTGGGTTTAATGTGGAAATGAAATCTCTCTTAATACTCTCTCTCTCTCTCTCTCTCTCACAGTTTGTTGTGAATTTATCTGTTACTACAGTTTCTTATGTTTAGAATGTGGTCTGTATGGGTATCTTAATTTGAGTTGGTTCCAATGTGATCCAAGGAAAATGAATTTCACACTATAATCCGGCATAAATGGTGTATTAAAATCTAAGGCTGGATTTCTGAGTGCTAGTGTATATAGACGATTTTTAACTTAGTTCTGCACCTGATGTATGGATATGCTTGGTGTGTTTTTTCCTTTTCATACATGCTAAGCCATCAAAATAAAGTAGGATATGATGAAGATCAAGTCAGAGTTCAGGAGATGTGTTTATTCAGTATTTTCAGACTTTGATAGTCTAAGAATCCGGAAGTTTAATATTTTCGTAGTTTATCAAAAAGTTTTGAAAATGCAGGTATTCAATTATGTAAATAGTTTTAAAAAGTCATTTGGTATTCTATCAGCGTGTTTGTATACAAATATATCTGCTCTAAATTAGTTCTTTTTGTTAATCCGAGTTAATTTTTAAAAAAATTGTATGGTTAGTTATTAGTGGGATTTTGATTTTATATCAAAAATAATATTTAAAATAAAATAATTAAAGTTGATTTGTTGTAAAAGTAATAGAGAGGTGATGTGAAGTGATAGTTAGTTAAAATTATGTGAGTAGATGAATAGTAAATTAAAGTTGATGTGATGTGTAAAAATGATTGGTTGATATTATTTAATTGTATTGATAATATTGAGATAGTGGAGTTAGGTTAAAGTTGAGTTAAATTTTAAGTATGAATTGAGTTTTTTTTTATTTTTAAGTTCTTTAAAAGTTACTATATATTTAGTTTATTTAGCAATTTTTAAGCTTCAAGATTTTGAAAACTACTATTGGGTTCAACTTTTGACTGTGGACTGCGATTTTTGGCTAGATATGTTTTTTTTGGCGAACTATGATTAGCTACAGCTTTTTAACTTAAAATTCAATCTTCATTTAATCTAATTTAATCCTCTTCAATAATATCAATATAATTAAATAATATCAATCAATCATTACTTTATTTATAAATTCTAAAAGAATTTTTTATTCATCCACTCACATATTTTAACTAGCACTCATTTACAATAATTATTTTGCTACTTTTACATCATATCATATTTAATCATTACATTTTAACTCATATTCACTCACACTCAAAATCTGATTGAAACCTTCACTCAATGGACATTTTTCAATGTTAACTCCCTTTATTCATAAATCAAATTCAATCCAAAAGAATTAGTGAATGACACCCTAGTAGGGCTGAGCATTGACCTTATCGAACAATATTGATTTTTTCTTTTAACTGTTCGAGCTCGACTAATGATGCTCTAGATCGACTCGACTAAAAGAAGACAATCGTTCGAGTTCGGCTCGAGATCGATTGAAATCAAAATGCTCGAACATATATAAAATATTGTAATATTTATACATAAAGAGTATTTTAGTAATTTACTAGCGGCTAGACCTTCCAAAACTTATGCTCGAGATTGACTCGATAACATGCTCGAGCTGCTCAGTTCGTACCCTAGAACCTTGCACAATAGGGCTACACTTAGTTTGTGTTGTAAAATGCATAAAATATTTCAACTTGTTATCATATATTTATTATATTAACATACTTCAAAATAGAAAAAAAGTATTTCAATATATCTTCAACTTACAAATGAAAATATATGAGACAAACAATTGGGATGGACATGGTACCTTTTTTCAACAAATAATGCTATTATCCTAGAAAAGAACAACAATGGTAATAGTACTAATAACAATAAGAATGCCTTCTTTATGTTAGAGCCATCATAAATAGATCTTACATTAGACAAGTGATCTTGATAACATTTTATGTTATACCAGAGACAAATATAAGAATTTTATTTGATCTTGTATTTCCTTCTTCTGTCAAATGCCCTCCAAATTTGATGCCACAGTCTCATATATACATAATTATTAAACAATAACAAAATCAGCAAAGAATATAAGAATAAAGTTGCAATTCAACATATTAAGACCCTCTTTTTCCCTCATCAATTGTAGTTTATTAGCTCCATATATTTCCATATTCAACACACTAGTGGTTGAGATTGTTAGGGTCCCCTGAAGAACATATTCTTCACATGCAAAATGTTAGAAAAAAAC
>BKCP01009737.1:381527-403899 GCA_008636005.1 Striga asiatica
TAAACTCATATAAGTTAAATGTCATATACCCGAATATTTTCTTGAAAATGGTTTGGAAGATCTTTAGCAAACCTTTCGGAAAGTTTGAAATACAAAACAAAGCTAATTCCTTCGCCATCTGTTTCGCCTTGAAAAATTGCTGCAGGATATAAAGGTATCTGAGGGGAAAAAAAAGAAGCCCCAAGTCAATATTAAAGAAAAAACGATCAAACAAATAGTTATTAACGGTAATTAATTAATTAATTAATTGACAAAAGGGTTATACTTTAGTGTATTTTAGTACCTGAACATTTACAACCAGGATAGGCGGGAGTTTCCCTGAAGAATTTACAAAGGGAAGTTCCACAAACCGAGCAATGTGATTAATTTTCCTCGGAGATAAAAAAACATCGAGGCCAAATGGATAATACGCAGCAGAATTCGGAGCATGCTCTTTTCTCTTATCTCTACAAATAAACAAAGAATCTGTTAATGCAAGTGTGAGATTTCAATTTTTCCTTTTATATAAATATAATTTTTTTTTACCTGAAATAACTAACTCCTCTGACTCTGAAAGTCCCCGGCTCGATGTTCGACCAACTGTCGGGCACTCTTTTTCCTAAGGGACAGAAAGGCACTTGGGATCCGGCTATTGGCTTTTGTAGTAATGTCTTCGAAGAAACTGCAATGAGAGTACATAATTTTGAAAGTCTCGTGTCATATAAGAAGATATTTTCACAAATTTTCATCATTCATTTTTGCGAATTACTACAAATTAGCGCGATTCTTTTTGTCAAGTGTTCAGATCCCTTGATTTTACAACATATCCCTAGGATATTCTTAACATTGCAAATTGTCAAGTGTTAGATATCTTTTTTTTTTTTCCTNAGAACAAATGAAGAAGAATTAATTCCAGCAGCATAAATATTTGATCTTTTTTTTTGGGGGGAGGCTCTTTTTTTTGTCCAATAGCCAAACAACGAACTTAAAAACGATAAGTAAGAACGAAGAAAAACTGGCAAAGAAAAGAAAAAAATCGATGAGAAATAAAATCATAATACTCACATATGGCTGACATTTGATGTCCCTCCTTCCATTTAAACGGTATTTTCGAGGCAGATTTTCTCCTCCCATTTGTTGGGCTCGAGCTAAAAGACCTTCTCTTTTCAACCGAACCACCATTAATGGCTGAAGCCAGGCAAGGCAAACAGTTGCTCGGGATAACTCCACAGTTTCCCAACAAGTTATTCTCATCATCACGACTTAATGTTTCACCATTTGGACCCGAGCCCGATATCTCATCCGCATAAACGGGCTTTGGGCCAATAAGCGATTCTTCGGGTTTCGTTATGGATGTTGCATCTGAGCCACTTAGAGAGAGCATTTCTGTAATAATAAAGGGAAAAAAAATGATTTTGGAAGCCAAATCTAAAAGTTGAACTAGTTAACATAACACGGATAGTATTCGGTAGATAAGTTTGTTCAAAGTGCTGGTTTTTTTGGTATTAAATGTCAAACCAGAAGCAAAAATCATTTGGTCCCTTCTTTCGAACACACTATGAAGTTCGATTTTTTTTTCTTTTTTTTTTAAAGAAAAAAGTTTTGAACCATACCATCAGGTATACTTTGGTAGTCTTCATCACTCCAATCGGAATCTAGGATACCAGCTGATGAGTCGAACCATGTCTCCTCCACACTTTCTACAAATTGCCCGTGAAAAAATAAAAATAAAAACATGTAGAATAAATGAATAAATCAATCTGCGAAAAATCAGAGATCATTTCAGAATTTATGAAATACATTCAATGGCCTAAAAGAAAAATTGTGTTTGCCGTGGAGATTTATCATTCCACCAACAAAACTACAAAATTTGGAAAAAAATAAAATAAAAAAATAAAAAAAAATCTGTACAATCACACCAATTTTCTTGAATTCAACAATGAACATTGAGTTTGGTCTTAAATCATCTACCTAAAAAGTAGCTTAACTACCATTTAACAGCAAGATACATAAAAAAGGGCCGCAAAATGCCAAGTCATTCTACACCAATAGTTCATGTCATTTTGTCTGTTTTAGAATGGTGGTGAAAGTGATTACTTCCATCAAGTAATTAACAACATGTGAAGCTTCAAAACTAATGTTCTGCTCTTTTTTTACCCATCAAAACAATTGTCAATTCCTAAAATTCCAGTTTTCTAAAGCCTCAAAGCTACACAGACCCAAAAACCGTATACCATCGGGAGGTTTACGAACAATCCACATTAAACCGATAGAAAATGCTAACCAAATCAACAAAACAAAGATAGTTAAGTTAAACAAAACCTTGGAGGATCAGAATATAAAGACTTCAAAATCCAAATTCTTTTGATTTACAGTTGATCAAGTAGAAACCTAACAAGCCCAGCTTCCACATTTTCGAGTACAACCCACTTAAGAAAACATACACAACAATACATCAACATTCAACACTGAACAATACTAGTAAATTTTCACACTTAGATCACACAACCAAAATCAAGAACTCTAATCTTTCATCACCATTATCTACAAGCTCCATGCTCTAAACAAAGAACTCATCCCAAGCTTACAAACATATGAACCAACACACAAAATCACACGCGAACACGCATATACACAGAAAGATAGATAAACAAACCATGAAAAGTGGGATTATCAAAGGCACGATCCTCCGGCAAAGGAGTAAGCTTTTCGATTTCTATTCTACTGTCCGATGACAGATCAGACACGTGAGAGTGAGCCCTTTTCCTCAAAACCTTTCTTCTCCTCTTTCTATTCCTCTTCTTCCTCGACCCTCCGAATTTACCTCCCACGCAGTTCTCCGGACGAGAAACACACACCCCCATCTCAACACACACACACACAGAGACGGAGAAAAAAATAATAATAAAATCGAAAAGAGGCAAATTTTGAGAACGAGTAAACAGAGTAAAAAAAGAAAAAAGAAAAAATTGGCTGCAACTAATGTAAATGTAGAAAAAATTGGCTGCAACTAGATAGAGAAAAAGTGAAGCGGAGGAAAACCCCATCAACCTCCATCGCTATCTCGCTAGTACTTTTCTCTCTGTGTGTGTGTGTGTGCGCGTAAAATAGATAAAAATCTGATCTTTGGGCAATAGCTGCAACTAATTATTCAATCCCCACTAACTCTATGGAGATTCACAACTTGGTATGAATATAATATGGCTTAAACATGTGCGTGTAATGTGTGCGTGTGAAAAACTGAACGTGAATTTTCAGAGCTCCGGCTAAAGCTGGGAACTGTGAAAAGGTCAAATCTTGATAAATTGCGTTTTTTTTTAAAAACAAAAATTCTGCGTTCCTAAATATTATGGATGGGAGGACCCGGCGGACACGTGGCGGTCTACACGTTGGAATGTGGATTGCGGTTTCCGCACGTGCGTGCTTAAGAGCGTGCTTGCTTATAAAATATTTCATTTAAAATGAATTATTTTAATTAACTAAAGTTAATTTTAAAAAAGGTAGTATAATTAATTATTAGTGGAATTTTAATAATATATTAAAATAATATTTAAAATAAAATGATTATTAATGATTTGACGTAAGAGTAGGATATAAATGATTGAAAATGATAGGTAGTTAAAATTATGTGAGTGGATGAATAGTGAATTAAAGTTGATGTGATATGTAAGAATAATTGGTTTATAATATTTAATTATATAAATAATATAAATAATAGTGGAATTGAGTTAAAGTTGAGTTAGATTTTGAGTGTGAAATGAATTATTTCATAAACAAGTATGCCCTAACTTGTTTGTCACCAACTCGGATTTTATACCCAAAAACGAATTTCGAACCGAGTTATCTTAAAAAAAAATAAAAAGATAAAAAAACTCGATTATCTTCTTTCTAAAACTTCTTTCTAAAAAATCTCCATTATGTTATTTTTTGTAGTAATTGTTCTTGATTGTTTTTGGTTCATACTCTTTAATGTAAATGTACTAATCGAGGTTTAGAAGTCGGCCTAACCATTAAGTTGACATGCTTTTTTCACAAATATGTATAAATTTTTATTTAAAAAAATGTCATATTTTAAATACATCATAAATAAAATTATGACATTTGATTGTGTAAGTATTTATTTATGTAGTATATGATTCTGCATTCTTTTACTTGTTTTTAACTCAAAATTGTTTATTAAAGGTGTTTTCTCATGATTCAGTTACCTATCTTTTTGGTTTCTTCAAAGTTTGATATATAAATCTCAGCCCAATTATTTATGTGTACGTTTTCTTATTTCACTACTTATTTACCTATTGTTAATTTTATAGTTAAAAAAAACCATAAATATTTTTATTTCGTTGTTTTGGTTATTTGTTTATTCACGCTATCTCGACATTTATATAGTGGACTACACCTGTCTGTACTGATTGTGGAAATATTTATTTTTTCACCAACTTATAAGTTGATTTTCATTTTATCCATAAAAGCATGATAAAATTCTTAATTGGGAATGCATAAAAAAACACTCATTTTCCTTCCGCAGTAAAATTGAGTAAAAGTAATAGCTAAATGTGAGAACCAATAGTTAGTCAAAATTTGTTTATGTTTATGTAACAACAAATTTCGTGTATTGAATTTAAAAACACGAAAAATATTATTCAAATGAATTTCTCGAATCAAATAAATATAGCGGGTGTTCTTCTCAGAAACAATTTTAAGTCTTGGAGCGAAATCTTCGGCTTGATCTTTTCCTTGACTTGATTTGAATATGAAGGAGAACCCCTATTTATAGGTGTAGGAGGGAGAACCCTACCAAATTTAAGAATCGTATGAGGCAATTTGAGTAGTCCAAGATGATTCACATATCATCTTTTAGATCTACCTAGATCTCCAAGATCTTCTAGAAGACATAGATAAGGGCAAGGCAAGGAGGAGTTGAAGGAATAGGTCCTACCACAAGAATATTTTTTTTATTAGGGCGATAGCTCTGAAAAGACAAATTGCCTATTTATTGATCAAAAAGAGGAATCTACTTCAACCGATATGCAGATGAAGATGAAGAGAATAAGGATCCATGTAAACACTTGGCAATATTTGATTGGTCAATAATTAAAATATTAAAATATCAATTAATTAACTATTTAAAATTAGGAATTAAATATATGAGAATTCCTAAAATATAAATAGAAAATATGACTTGATTTTTAATAAAGTAATTTCCACGTGGCGCCATGTAATTGGACACAAATTTTATGTATCTACAGTTTATATGGACTTTCATTGGACATTGAGTGTCTTTTGATATAACTAATGAAATAGAGTTTGAATGTGTTTAGATGATCAAAAGATAAAAAACCAGATATTCGAATGAGATAAAAAAAATATATATATATTCAATTGAAACATTTAAACCTTCGATTAATTAACCTATTCAGTAGTACTTCAAACTAAATATTTATTTGATAACAATTTAATGTACTAAATTTATTGGAATGTACTCTTAAATGAAATCACTCACTAGTCAATCTGATATTTTTGAATTAAAACTCGTCCAAAACTCGTTTAGTTAGTGTACTGAGACCAACTCCACTCATTCACTTCACAAATATGAATATTTTCACATTGCTATGAACTTATAATTTAAGCTCGAATTTGATAAATGCATATAAAATAATAATCTTCTCTTGTTGCTGTTATTCAGAATTTGATATGTATCCAGCGGACAATAAAGAAAAGCCGTCTTTCATTAATTTATGATGACAATAATTTAGGCTTCAATGATTGGTCAATGCAGCTCAGGTGTACCTTTTATGGAACTATAAAATAATAAATACGTCATATTTTGCAACTATTTTGGTCGAAGAATTGCCTCAGCTTTTTAGTTTGTGGTCCGTAAACCCAGCTTTTTTCTTTAAGAACATAATATTTCTGACACATTAATTCAATACGTACGATAAAAATGTCAATTAAAATGTAAAAAAATTAAAATGTCATTTATTCATGTAACAAAATTTCATAGATCTTAATCGGTATTTGAGTTAGTTTAATTTATAAGACATCTCACAATTCGGGCCAAGAAATGATCAAACAAGAATAATTTTGATTGCCACATCACCTCCCACTAATTGTAATAGCATTTATCAGCATTTTTTCGGGCAAAAGGGGAGAAAATGATTCAAATTGTGAACTATAATTAATTAATTATATAGTGGTCCTAACTTGTAAATATATTTTTTCAATATATTATTATCCTATAAATTAAATAGGTTTGTGTGATGTAGTACCTTGCCTTGTACTTTATACTAGAAGCAATACAATACCCATATAATATGTTATAATATATAGTGTTAATTAAAAAAATTGTACATAATTTTTTATATATAAGACTAAAGTTAAATCTTAAATTTTAAATACTTATAAAAAGTTACATTTTTATTTTGTTCGTCTATATTATAATAAAGTTTCTAATTCATTATATAGTAAGCTTTGATATATATATACATGTCATGTTAATAATTTTATTATTTATTAATTAATTTGTCAAAAAAAAAAAAATTCAACATTTTAATTCAACCACTTTTTTTAAATCAACTTCAATTCAACCCCACTATCATCAAAATTATCAATATAATTAAATAATATCAATCAATCGTTCATACACACTACATTAATTTTAATTTACTATTCATCCACTCACATTATTTTAACTAACCATCACTTCAAATCTCTCTCCTACTTTTACATTAAATCAATTTTAATTATTTTGTTTTAAATATTATTTTAATATACCCACTAACAACTAACCATACCATCTTTTTCAAAATTAACCAAACCAAATCAAAAATCCAAACAAAACCAAAAAAAATTATAAACAAACATGCTCGTAGCTTATCTATACAAAAACAGATATAATTAATTTTTAGTATACAATATAAATTAAAAATCGCGAAACAGGATTAATGAAATATGTCAAATGTAAAAATATAATAACTAAAATTGTTAAGTTTTAATATATATATATATAATTAATTATATAATTTTAAAAATTATAATATGGATATATAAAAGCTTATATATATATATACACACACACATATAATCGAATATGTAAAAATTGAAAAAAGATAATTATAAAATACAAAATATGCATACATAAAAATAAAATATACTAGAGATTGATACTTACCTATAATTTTACATGGCATCGATACAATTGTTGACGGAATATGGATTTAAAACCAAATATTTTTAATTTTTGTAATGGATTTAGTTTGTGAATAAAGTTACTTTGACATAACAGTGACACAAAAAATTATTTATATCTTTAGTAATTTCTTATTTTAAAAGTAACATGATTTGTGAAGTAATAAGATCGGACTGGTGTTAATATGTCAAAATTTATAGCATTCTTTATTGTTATTTATTGATTTATAGAAGAATAGATGAAAATGGAAAAAAAAAAAATGTATACACAGATTTTTTGTTTGGCGAAATGAAAGATGTGACCGAAGAAAAGAATAAATGAGCGCTCGTGTGGCTGTAAAAAGAACTGACTACGCCCCCACCTATCTATTATTAGGGTAACTGTTTCAATTTTATTTTGATCTACAAATGTGTCAAATCATAAATAAAAATCTACCACCTTTGAAAAAGTAACTTACATTGGTTTAATAAAATGCCGTGTCACAATCTATTTTCAAGCAAAAAAGTTGGCTTGCATTTTATTTATCAATCCAACATTACAGAATCAAAGAATCATTTATTTATCTAAAAAAAAAATATCTGNACTGCCGGATTCTGAGAATCCGTTTTTGCCCGAAAAACAAATTCTCATAATCCGTTTTCAGTAGAAAAACGGATTTTGAGAATCTATTTTTCTTAATGATGTAATTAATCTTAATTAATACAGCAAAAAACGATTTACCAAAATCCGTTTTACATAAAACGGATTTTGAAAAACCATTTTTACATATAAAAATAGATTCCGAACATCCGTTTTTATATATATATTATTTTTTTATGTTTTATAAAAATAGATTTTTAAAATCCGTTTTTATGTATTTAATTATTTTTTTTTACAACCCAAATATAGAAAATTTGATTTAATTATTTTACATGGCAATATATCAATCCAAGCTTTACCACAATTTAGTTTGAATGAAAAATATTATCAAATACACTTATCTACTGGAAACGAACCTTATGAATTTGTGAAGGAATAATACCAATTTTTTTATTTATTGAGAAACAAAATCGAGGGAATCATTTAAAAAATGAAACTTAATGCGTATCTACAAAATTCTAATCAGTTTGAAACCACCGTGTTACATGTAAATTCAACATCTTTTGGGAAAAACTTACATTTAGTTTATTTAGCCGCGTGATACATTCCCAAAAAACTCTTGGAAATATTCGTGTTTATCAAACTTACTAGTACAGAGCCCGTGCGATGCACGGGGTGCACAATTTTAAGGCTATTTATGCAGGCTTATAATTATATACACGAATAAAGAAAAATGTACGGGCTATATATAATACGTGCAAAGCACGATATATATTTATTTGGAGAATATTATATTATAAGATGCAATATTCAATAAAAGTTCATAATACGCAAGAAAGTGTACAATGTTCAATAAAAGTTTTATAATATTCAAGTGGAGTCTTAAAGTCTCTTGTACATTAAGACTACTGACAAAATAATATTTTAATCAATGAGTTTCCTTTCCTTGTAGCCAAATTGTGAATGTGATTTGAGGAGTACAACAAATCGATATATAACTGACTTGCTTTTTTCATTGTAGTTTTTTTTTTTTTTTTTTTTATAATGAATTTAAAGATATTCTAAAATATAGCAAAAATTAATTTTTTTATTACAATTAGGAATTTTACTAAATATAAACTCTCAATCTATGGTGTTAATCAACGTTTAAGTCTAAAAAATTAGGAATTTTTACCTCTTTTAATCAACGTTTAAGTCTAAAAAACAATAGAGTTATTATAAGTTTTTTTTCTACATCTTTTAAAACATTAAATATGAGCATGTTAGGGCTAGCTTGTAAAATAATTAATATATTATCTCACTAAAACATTTATACTAATAAAAATTTAATTTTAGCATATAAATTTATCCCTTGATATAAGAGAAAGTAACAGTTTTACTTATTGTTGTTCACCATATAATATTTAATTATTATTTTATTATATAATAAAAAAAAAATATTGTTAAATAGTGTAGTAGAATTGTTATAAAATTATATGATTTTTTTTTTTACAATATGGATTTAATATTTTTTTATGATTTGATAATATAAACAAATCTATACTTAACTTTGACAAATAAAACAAATAAATACTTTGGTAAGTATTTAATGTATATACTAAATAGGAATATATTTGGTATAATCAAATACCAAATATAATCAAATAAGTCAAAGTGTACATTTTTATTTGGTATTTGATTTTTTTATTATTAAATATTTTTTATTATACTTACCTTTTTAAAATAAAACAAATAAATAAATTAATTAAATAAATAAAATATTATAATACCAAAATAGTAATGACATTTAATGCAGTTGACTTTTCTGGATAGTAAATGTAGTAAATAGAATATCCTTTTATA
Organism: Striga asiatica; assembly: GCA_008636005.1. Lineage (NCBI taxonomy): Eukaryota > Viridiplantae > Streptophyta > Magnoliopsida > Lamiales > Orobanchaceae > Striga > Striga asiatica. The sequence continues at coordinate 391,114 of BKCP01009737.1, forward strand.
TAGCATAATACGGAAATAGTAATGCAATAAATGCTGTTGACTTTTCTGCCTACTTAATTTGGTAAATAGTATCCCCTTTAATACAAGTATAGATTAGTATTCTATATAGATATATTTGAAATATTCGTGTTTATCCACATATCTAAATACCAACCTAAAACGTAATTGGGAATTAATAAATTTTGACCATAATAATTGACTGGCATTATAATATTTATTGAAAATCACATTTCGAAAATTTTATTCCTTAAACACTCCTATATTATGGGATGTGCATTCCGAAAAGATTCATGTTTAATGAAAAATCTAAATACCCGAGATATTTTGTTTTCCTATTTATATAAATAGATACAATGTATTATATAAGTCATTTAAAAATTAATTTAATAAAATGGAGTAAAAAAAATATTTCCATAAATTATCTCATCGGCTGTCTCTATAAATAAAAATATGGTTGAGATTAAGTGGGGTTTTTATTTAAAATATATATTACATTACCTAAATAATTTGATTTGGTATCGAGTTGTCGCAACAATTGCATAATCAATAGATTGATTTTAATATTTTTAAATTAATATGTTAATATTTTATAAATAGCATAAAGTAAGAAATAATTAAGTTATTTTTTGATATATAATTTATAATCTTTATATTGTCATTTATTATAAATATCTACTACATGAATCATGAAACATTTTTATTTCATAAACTTAAATATATTTAAGGAAAATAAGGAAATTCAATAAGATCAATGGGTGATTGAATTAGGTTAATGCTTAGGTTAATTTAATTAATTTTAGTTGATATTTAAAATAGTAAAGAAAAAAAAATACGACACAACTGAGGTTGATCTCGGGTGACCAAGTTATAGATAAATTTGGCAGACCAGAAGAGGACCGTTTTCAAACCGATCAAGTTATTTATTCAATGATTTATTGGTGCACCAGAATTTAATTTAATAATATTTTAATATATATATATATATATATGGTAATTTTTGAAGTAAATTTATATAAAAAAATATTATTTAAATATCTGAACAATTTAAAAAATTTCAATGTCTAAACTAAATGATAAATAATTTATAAATCTCTATTTTATTTAAATATATATTTTTATTTATACTGAAAATAATTTTAAATGTAACAAAATTTATTTATAAAATTGTACCTATACTATTAGTCCGACCAACTGGCGTTGATCGGTTTGCTAGCAAATATTTTATTTCAGCAAATCCGACTGGTCAATAAACCGATTCCCGACCCATACGGCCAGATTGTCTGGTCTGGTCCGATTTTGAAATCAATAGGTAAATCATGATTAATATTATTTATATATTTAATTTATAATACAATAGTAATATTGTTTCCCCGTGCATTGCACGAGCCACGTACTAGTTTTACCATTAATAACAACTACCCCAATACTATATTTAAATAATAATTATCTATATATAATGTATTATTTGTATAATTGTATTGGCGTCCCTATGCATTTTTTAAGGAAAAAATAATAACTTAACTCGTATGATTAACATATGATAGAAATAATTATTAGAGCATTTTCAAGGTAAAATATTAAAATAATTAAGACTAAATTTATTTAATCAAATTAGAAAGTAAGGTAAATAATTCATATTTCAATGCATACTATCATAAGCTCCTTTTTACACAAATTTGAAAAATATCTGTAATAATGGGATTTTTTTTAAATGAATCACAATTATCATTAATCTCGAATGTTAATTTTGCTCTGCATTTTCGAGTTTGACCTAAGTAATCTTCAAATATATAATATAATGCAACATTTATGTTCATATCCGGAGTCCAGTAATTTTATTAATTAAGTAAATTATAATTTAAGTTATGAAAGTGGCAAATGGTCTTCCAGTATCAAATGGACACTATAAAAAATTATTTTGTAATATAGTACAAATTATTATTAATGCTTATAGGATTGAATTCAAAATAAGTCTCAAAGTCTCAAAACACCACCTATTCCATTTAGTTTGGTAAAATGGCAATATGGTAGGTAAGATAGTACACCCATTAATAAATCAAAACTTTGCAATTATTGGGATCTTTCAAGATTGGTTTTGAACCTTTTGGACTCACATGTAACTAAACCATCATTTTTTTATATAATGTCAAAGTATTTCAAAATTTATTTTTGCTAAAAATTCTTTTCAATCGAGCCTTTAATCAAACCGGGCCGATAAACGAGTCAACATTCGGATTGATTCGTTAACTAAATGAAATTTAAATGAAACTGAGTTAGACTCGTTTATCAGACGACTGAAATCGCAAGGAGGTCATTTTGTTTAACTACTCTAATATTGATGATAATAAGATGAAAATTGATAAATAAATTAATTAGCAACTCCAAGAGAATTAGGTTTAATCATGCATTATTTAAGTGTGCCATATGACAATTGTAGTTTTTCCACATCAAAAGCACCGTTGAGTGCACGCAACTTAAATTGATCATTACATTTATATATATATATATAGGGGCTGGTTCAAATAAAAACTATGTCTGATGTGAGAACCGTGAAAACCATATTTGATGCTATTTTTAATTGTGTATGATGCTATTTTTAATATTACATGGTGCTATCATTTTCATAAATGCTAATAAAAATTTTGTTGCTATTTTTAATCAAATACATCCTAGTTAAAAATAACACTAAAACACAATTAATCATAGCACTACATACAATTAAAAATAGCGGTTCTCACGGTTCTCACACTAGGACTTGGTTCTCATTTGAACCACATCCTATATATATATATATATATATATATATATATTTGTGATACTCGAGGAGTTTAGGTTTAGCCATTTGATTTTTAATTGTAGCAATAAATTAACCTATTATTGTTTATGTATCTAAGTTCGTGAGTACTTTTTAAATAATGCTCAATTATTAAATGTTTCAAATTCTCAAATAAGACATAGCTTTCGAAATATAAATATTTGGCACTTGAGACTTGTCGGGTATGGAAGATCAATAAAATGATACTTTTAGCAAATAAAAAAATATTATAATTCTCAGATTCTTATGCTAACCTATCAAAATCAAAACCTAATTAATTCCAATTCCTAATATTTCCTTTAATGTATGCTGACAAGAGATGCCTAATGATTGTTATAATAAATATTTAATTATTTTTTAATATGGTTTATATTTGGCAAAAAGATATATGGACATTGATCACACATTATTCTTCAGCATAATAAAGCATCAAATGGTTCCAAAAAAATCTAAAATGTGGTTATTTTGATGTTACATAAAATGTTTGCTAAGCTAGATTAGTTCTTAAGATGCGCATAATGGTTTTCGAATGTGTAAAACGTTTTGTTGGTAGGATGCTAACTAGTACGAATCACGTGCGATGCACGGGTAAGAGATATTAATTAATATTTATAAATTAAAATTTCTTGTTAAATAATATTTATAAATTAGAATCATGGAATCAATATGTAATAAAATGTACCTATATAATTTATTGAAAATGTTATATAAAATTTAAATTGTACAAAATTATATAAAAAATGTCTATTTAAAATTAGTACACATCCCGTGCGCACATAATTGATAATAAATTATATTATATTCATTTCAAAACATGTGTCATTTTAAAATTTTTATTCACAAATTCGATTTGACTATAACGTAATTCCATAACATAATTATTTTGGTAAAATTTTATCATATATTTAAAAACCAATGTGAATAATAAGTATAAATATAAAACTTATATTGTTTAATTAAATAAAATGAATTTATTTTTGTATAAAATATCCAAATCAAAAAATTTAAGTAGTTGAGTAAAAATAATCAGTCATAAGATTTTTATGCCAACAAATATCGACACTCTTTATCATGCTAAAAAAATAAAACCTAAATAAATTTGCTCACTTTATACCATATATTGATTAATTTATTTCTCATAGAAACAAACATCAATAACAAAAATAAATTCGTCCACTATATACCATATATTAATTAATTCATATGATTTAAGTAATTAAGGTATCTTAAACTATGGCTTTTACTTCTTTAAATAATGAGCCGCAATTTTCATAAGTGATCATTTAAAATATACCATAATTATTAAATTAATTTTCCAAAATAATATATAATTTTTTTTGGAGGGAAATAGTTACTATTTAAATAATAATCAAACCTTTTTATATATAGATGCGATGGAGAATAGATTTTATGAATTAATTTTGATTAATTGATTAAAATAAGTTAATTAGAGAGTATAGAAAATAGATTAGAAAGAATAATGGATTAATTTTGAGTGTGTGAATGACTATCTGATAAAATATAATGATTAAAGTTTATATGATATAAAATAATAAAATAATGATGGTAAAAGATTGATAGTTAAAAATATGTGAGTATAAAAGTAATAAATTTGTTGGAAAAAGTATAATGATCATTGATTTTTATTATTTAATTATACTGATAATATTAAAGAGAAGAAAATTGAATTAGATAAATAGTGTGTTTTAAGTTAAAAACAATCGAATTCCGTAAAAGAAACTCCACAAAATAATTTTTTTTTATTTTTATTTTAATATCCAATTCCCTTTAATTTTTTCAAAAGTTCAAAAAAGTGTTGGTGGTTCTTAACTTTTTGGTAGGTATGGACTATTTATTTAGTTCAATGCCCACTCAATTCTATAACTCAATTTGCAAGAAGACTAAAAAAGCAGAAAAATGATTTCGGATCTGAATAGGGAAACTCAAACAGGTCTATAAAATAAATGCTAGCACAAAATTAGTTGACTAGCAATTCCTAATATACAAATATATATAGTGTCAGATACTGATTACTTAGAAANGAAGTAATGATAGAAATTATGAGTAGATGTAAAATACTCTATAATAATTAGTAATTCACCCAAGATTAAATGAAATGATTTATAATAAATTATAAAAAAAATATATAATGATAATTCTGTTTTCCATTATATTAGTAATATATAGTTAGAAAATAACAAATGAGATTAATGAATGATATATATTTTTTAGGCTTTTTATTTATCACAACTTTCAGAAAACATCAAAGGATCTTAGTTATTAGTAATAAAATGAAAATGTATTTTCTAGGATACCCAATCTTGCCTAGATAAGCACCTGTCTAATTATTTTTTCTCATTTCATTTCATCCCAATAAATTAAAAACAAACAATATTAATTTATTATAATCATTTTATCCGAAGAAAACTATAACTGTAATTTTCTAATTTCCTTTGCTAAATAAAGACTGTTGCTTCTTCTGGTTTGATAGTTAAATAATATATGAGTTACATGAATTTTTTATTTAACTGAACCTAATTTCAAACTACACAGCCTTTATTTTATGCATTTTCTAGTTAGTGTACCCTTAGAGTACGTATGCTATGATTTTGTTTGAATTATAATATGAAATTTCGATATTGTCAACAATATTTTGTGTGATTGCTATTGATGAGATATTAAATTGTATTTTCTATTCGTTATATTAAAATTGTATTCTTTATTGGTCAACTTTGGTTGGTCTACTCGATAAAATCGACATAGTAGTCAAAGTCTATTGTCTCTTGCTTTTTTATGTTGCAAATTTTTAATTTTATTTATTTTTTGTTAGTTGAAGTTAGGTTTTCTTTGAGGTAGGAACTGGGAATTTAAAGATTCAGCCACATTTTTTTGACATTAAAAGGGCCCTACAAGGCAGTGTTTTGAGACCCGGACCGGCTCGGCGGGTCGACCCGGAACCGGAACCGGTCCGGGTGGAGTATTTGGACCGGACAACCAAAGACTTGGTCAAATTCGGTCAAAACCCGACCGACCCAGAACATTGACCCGGCCGGGTCAACCCGGTTGACCCGGTCCATATATATTTTTTATTTTTTATTTTTTTGTTTTTTAAAAATAAAAATATGTATATATGTTTATATGGTAAATATTTATCATGAAATACATATTATTAACAGTTTAATATACAAATTTTATACACAAAAACATTTAATTTGTTACTTTTATGTATATTTATATAACAAAAATACTTTATATATAATTTTAAAAAATTTTAAATTAATTATCCGGTTCAGCAATTGATCCGGTGACCCGACGGTTGAACCGGTGACCCGAGGACCCGAGGACCTGCCCGAGTCGATCACCGGGCCAGGTTTAAAAACTATGCTACAACTACAAGGTATAAATTCTCATGTTTTTTTTTTTTTTTGGNAAGCATTTCGTTGACATTAAAAGGTTAATATAATCACTCATTTCAAGATTTTCTTTACCACAAACTATCAAAGAAACGAGCTATTATTAGTTTGACTCGATTCGTTGAAAGCTCTTTTAGTTATAAAGTCGGGTTGAGTTTGATTCGTTCATGCTCCAAAATAAGAACTTTGTTATTCTTATAGTTCAGCTTGTTAAATCTCGGTCTCGACTTGTTAATACTGATAAACGAATCTAACTCGAGCTCGATTACTGATTCGTTTAGTTAACAAGTCGAGCTAAACTTATTGATACCCCTAAACACACACTTTGTGACAATGTATTTGTACTGTGTATCTTATTCGACATATTTTATTAGGTAACTCATCATTAAATATTTGCTTATGTTATAAACTTTTTAATTCATTTTTTTTAACAAAAATTGAATCTCAATTACATGTAATATTTAGTACTATTGGTATTGCTGCATTTTACATTCGATTATTTATATGATTTTATCTTTTATACAGCCGAACAATTAACATAAACATATATAATCTTCTATAATATGTAGATAAATTACCGTACTATATGTTTTAGAAATTTAAAATATGTTATTCTTGTATATGCATCGTATTATATTAGTGTCTTGTACTAATATATCACCACTTTATAAACTACACGTTACTAAGTTTTATACTCTCTCTTACTCATAATAAGTGTCGTTTTGAGAAGTTACACAATAATTAAGATTTTTTTTTTTGCCAATAATAACCCTCATTAATTAATATAGAGATGTATGTTTGGAGAAAAGATGAAAAGTGAATATAAATAGACATAGTGTATTTATTAGCTAAATGAAGATAATAATGAAAAAATATGTACAAAAAATCTAAAACGTCATTTATTTGATTAATGGTTGATAAAACTAAAATGACAATAAAAAGAATAGGATGCAGTATTTTTTCAGTTACATGTAATCATGTATTGCCCAAAATAAATGTGATGAATATAGGCCCTTTTTTCCTTTTTATAATATTTTGCAAATAATCTGAAATCAAAATTAAACTATTTATAAATAAGTCATGTACCAAAAACAATGCAGTTTAAAAATAAAGATAGAAAATAAACTTTGAATCAACCATTCATAAAATCGTGAAAGTTTGTACAATTTCAACGTTTTTTTTAACAAAAAAAGACTTCGTCAGTACACAAATATCAATAATTTTGTAGATGAACGATGTAACTTTGTCATGAAAATATGACAAATTTGATTCCAATTACATATTTGAAATTTAATGTTAGTGTCATTCCAACTTCTCCTCCATTATGACAGGTCAAATAAACAGTTGTACTCTTGCATGACACTTTTATTTACCTTTTTTTTTTTTTGGGTTTTTTTTTTTTTTTCTAAGCAAAATGACTAGGCTTTAGACTTCTAAACATGGACATCTGATCCATTCTCATGTCATTATTTTTGGACCTCTTCACTAAGGGTCAAATATGTACTGGGTCTCTGTGCATGGGCTCATTTATAGCTGGGCCAGAAATGAACGCTTTTCATACCAGCCCAAATGAAAATTATCAAAGATGAAGCAATAAAGAATTTTGTGTGGCATTAAGTTGTTATCAAGTGAGAAATGCTCACGTGCTTACGGTGGACACATGTTAATATGTCCATTGACTTATATGGCATGCATACATTGCTGATGTATTTTTTTAACATATTAACATCATCAATGTGTGCATGTCACATTAGCGGTGAACATATTAACATGTGCCCACCGTAGGTATGTGAGCATTTCCCGTTATCAAGTAGCAATGTAGCATGTTTATTTCTCAAGATATATTTTAGACAGTGTATTCAAATATTTCGGGAAAATTTTTTTTAACCTCCCAAAGTATGCTCTTTTTTTGAGTTTGCCATATGAACTTTTTTATTTTTGACAATTTGCCTCCCAATGTAATCGAAACTGACAGTTTGCCTCCTCGATTGAAAACCCTAATATGGCACAAAAGATTTTTGACTCAATTAATGATGAATTTTAAATTAATCTTTAATATTGATTTAGGGCTTTTAAAGTCCATGGCGAGACGAATAAAATGAGGTATGGTTTGTCGATTTCTGAAAAGTGATACCTCTAAAATCGATCTACGAAGATAGCAGGAGCACGTGTGTATAGAAAAAATTTCAATTCAAGTTTTCTGATAATCAAGATTTCTGATTTTCGATTGGGAGGTGTCATTTGGAAGCTTGAGGGACGAGTTTTCTATTGAAGTAAATCTTATGAAAATCCAACGGTCGAATTTTGATTAGTAGCCTAAAAAAAAGCTAACTATTGATCAATAGTTTTCTAAATACTGATCAAAATCCGACCGTTGGATTTTCATAAGATTTACGTGTCAGAAAATTGGTCCTACTAGCTTTCAAATGACACCTCCCAATCGAAAATCGGATATCTTGATTGTCAGAAAACTTGAATTGAAATTTTTTCTATACACACGTGCTCCTACTATCTTCGTGGATTGATTATAGAGGCATCAATTTTCAGAAATCGACAAATTATACCTCATTTTGTTCGTCTCGCCATGGGCTTTAAAAGCCCTAAATCAATTTTAAATATTTATTTAAAATTCATCATTAATTGAGTTAAAAATTCTTTTGTGCCATATTAGGGTTTTCAATCGAGGAGGCAAACTGTCAGTTTCGATTACATTGGGAGACAAATTGTAAAAAAAAAAAAGTTTATATAGCAAACTCAAAAAAAATGACATATTTTGGGAGGTTAAAAAATTTTGTTTCCGAATATTTCGAGTCATGTTTAAAGTTATTTCAAAATTAATTTTAAAAAATATACATTTGATTAGTATCATAGTTTTCATTTAGAAATTAATATGTAAAATTGTTTTTTTTTTTTTTCCTAATTCATGCACTATCTTATGTATAACCAATAAAGATTAAAGACAACCTTATGTTCTACTACTTTTTATTATCTGTACTTTTAAGTGTATTTTCTTAGAATTCTTTTATTCTATGAAAATTTATAGGTATTAGAAAGGTCAACCAAAAGTGTTCTTGCGTACCCCGCAACGCTCGCTCACCCGAATTTGTTTATATACGATTTTATCCAATTTTTGAGCTAAATAAATTTAATTTTAAATTTTAAAAAAAAATCATCTTTTCTCACATATACAAATTTAAATTAATATATTCATTTACTCTCAAAATGATTGTGATGTCTTTTTTCTGAATTTTTCACTTACCAAAAATAAAACAACAAATCATTAAAAAAAAAAACAAATTTATTACAATAAGTTTACATAACCTTGTAATGGATATGTAGGCAAAGGCATTTTGCATTGATGTTCCTTCTAAAATCATGTTAAGTCAGTAAGAAAAGTTAGGCATAGTGACAACTTCTATTTGCTTTCGGTTTATATTCATTTGCTTTGTAAAAAGCTAATTATTGAATAACATTATGCAATTAAATAGGAAAAATGAGTTGCGATATATGCATAGTTTGTGTTAATTTTAGAATTTTATCATTAGAAAATGCTGAAATATTGTAATAAAACAAGTACCAATTTATAAAACTAACTTCGAAAAAATAGATTATTTCTTTGTTTGCTATAAAAATACTAAAAATTTATAGGGTGCTAAAAAAGTTGAGCCACAAAATTTATACAATGAATAAAGATTGATTTGTACGTACAACAAACATTTAGGTTACCATTACTTCTTATGGATTCGTGTGACCACAAAAAAAGTGGGGAAGATAACAATTATGGCCATACATTATCTTAATTTTGGAAAAGTGATTCAACAATTTATTCTAGTATTCATAATTATCTTAACTGTAAATTTTTATGTTTGGTTGGCGTAACCATTAGAACAACATATTATTTTTATAAACGTACACAAGGGCGGATCTACACTAGGCTGAGCCTAGGCAATTGTCTAAGCTCAATTTTTTGTGCTAACTACACATAGTTAATATGAGTTAACAGGGGCGAACCTAGAAAATTAATTGAGAGACGGCAAAAGACATGACAAAAAATTTGAGGATGCGAAAAATAATTTAAGAGGGGGACAAATTAAATTTTTTAATTATAATAGTAAAAAAAAATAAAATAAAATTTGAGGGGGGGAATTGCCTCCCTAGATCAACATGTAGTTTCGCCCATATGAGTTAATAAAAAATTTATATTTAATATATGTAAAAATATAAATACAAGATTTTATTTTAAAATTTTAAATAATTCTTACAAAATAACATAATTGTTTTTATTTAAAATGATACACCTCACAAGTTGGATTCGACGATATTATATTAGAACATTTTTAGTACTTATAAGTTATACCATATAATAAGCTTGATTGATAAATTTATTATTTTTTAATTATAATTGATAAATATTTAAAATTTTATTGATAGAGATCAGTTAGATATAATTATTTTAATTTTTATTAACTCTTAAAACATATTTACAATATATGATACCCAATCGTTGAAACTTGAACGTTCTTGATAAAGATCCATATTTATATGGACTATTTCGAATCCTTGGAGATTAACATATAGAATTACAAAGCGTTGGAAATTGACAATGAAAAACTCTACATTTATATATAAAAAGATAATCCATAAGGAAATCTTTATAAAATAACATGAACAAAAATAATGACATTTAGGATTTTTTAAGTTAATAAATTATATTTCAAAATGACTTTTTTGTTTCCTATTACACAAAAATGAAGGAAAAATGATTGTAAAATATTTTTGGTATATTTCTTAATATTAATAAAAACGCAAAATAAAATAACAAGTTTTCTGCCGGTAAAGCAACTTCAGTTTCGCCGTTTTAGATCAACATCACATCCTGTCGAGGTACCCTGTGGAGTGAAACCAGCTTGATGACTTCTTGTTGACCATAACAGCTCAGACTGCCATGCACATGCCATGCAGGACCACGTGCCACGTCAGCACTTGAAGGAAAAGACTTTCGTGTCCCTCAAGACATAGTAGAGAATGACATAAAGGAAAATAGGAATGGTTATAGTGACTCACACAAGAAGACAAATAGTGTAGCTTATTCTTATCCTATCATGTGTGGTTGATATTCATTGTAGCTAGGTCATGAAGTCTAGAATATTCCTTGTTAGCATATAAATATGTAAAAAGGCATAGCCGCCTCATGATTTATGTATGCAGAAAATCATCCTTGAGTTCAGTGAAAATGATTGGCAAAAGTTACTTCTTACTCTTCACATTAATGATGAAATCGATCCTAAAATTCCTACATGGTATCAGAGCTTCAGGTTAATCCTGGAGTCTCTGATCCACCATCTTCCTTCCTAATTTTCTTTTTTATCTCTGCTCAAATGGCCGCAGAACCATCTACCATAGTCCAGCTACAGTCACAAGTCATCACTGTCAAGCTGACAGAGAGCAATTACCTGGTCTGGAGACAACAAGTTTTGGCTGCCATCAGAGGATATGGCTTGGATCAGTTTATCACTACAGAAAGACCTCCTGCTGCTACCATTGTTGATGGAGACGGTAATGAAACTCTTAACCCAGCTTTCTCTGTGTGGAATAGGCAAGATCAATTGATTGTCTCATGGCTTTTATCATCACTGTCTGAGAGCATTCTTATCACCATTGTTGGACTTGAGTCTTCCTTTGAGATCTGGGATAATTTGGAGATTGCCTTTGCAAGTCAATCGAGAGCTAAGATCATGCAGTATAAACTGCAGCTTCAAACCCTTAAAAAGGGGAATATGCCTATGATTGAGTATCTTAACAAGGTGAAAGTTTGCTGTGATGGTTTAGCTGTAGCTGGGCAAAGAATCTCTGAGGATGAGCAGGTTACTCACATTTTAGCTGGTCTCGGTAGTGAGTATAATCCAGTTATGGTGTCAGTTGGTGCAAGAATTGAACCTTACAGGTTAAGGGAGCTTCATGCTCTTCTGTTAAGTTTTGAGAGCAGGCTAGGGACTTTTGAAAATCCTCAATTTGGCTTTAAAGGGTTTAACCCAAATGCCAATTACTCAGCTGTTGGAAACTTCACCAAAAGAGGTGGCTATGGAAATAGAGGAAGAGGCAACTATGGCTCCAATAGCAGCAGAGGTGGAAGATCTAATGGAAGAGGCAATGGACCCTTCAGAGGAAGAGGTGGTAGATCAGTAGGAAGAACCAAATGCCAAATTTGCCACTTGCAAAGCCATACTGCTGAAAAATGTTGGTATAGGACAGATTTGAATTTTGTCCCAAACAACCAAAGAAATGGAAATTCTGGCTCTCAAAACTATGGAAATGAACAGGAAACTGTTGGGATCTGTGAGGATCTCGTTATGTACAAATCACGAATTCAATAGCAAACGTAAACCTATGCGCAGCGGATCTAAAGGTTTGACGTAGAGAACTTACGGCTTAAAATTTATGTAGATCTGGTTGACCACGAACGGTTGACCGCAATTGATTGACCGCAACACGCGTCTTGGGTTGCACGAACAAGATCAGATCAAAACTGGATCAAACGGATGCAAACAGATCAAAACG
>BKCP01009737.1:406078-432608 GCA_008636005.1 Striga asiatica
CAAAAAGGTATTCGCCACCTCGATCAGAACGAAGTGACTTGATACATTTACCATGAAGCTTCTCCACAACTGCCCGATACTCCTTGAATTTCTCAAAGCATTCGGACTTGCGGTGCAACAGATAAACGTACCCAAATCTCGAGTAATCATCTATAAAAGACACATAGTACTCGAAACCTCCTCTAGCCTGGATCGACATAGGACCACACAAAACAGAATGAATCAATCCTAGCACTTCTTGGCTCCTATACCCCTTTGTCGTAAACGGCCTCTTGGCCATCTTACCTTCTAGGCATGATTCGCAAGTCGGATAGTGCTCTTCCAATGGACTGAGATGTCCACTGGCCACTAACTTTTGAATCCTCCTAAGGTTGATGTGTCCAAGTCTAAGGTGCCACAGATATGCTTGATTCATCTGCGAAGACTCCTTCCTCTTATTAGATGTAGTTATGACATTATTCAATTCATTATGTTGCACTGTGGGAGAGTTCGATTTGAGAACATATAAATTTCCAACTAATGAACCACAACATATGAAACGATTTTCAAAACGAATAATAACCATGTCATCAAACGAAACTGAAAAACCATCCATAACGAGTTTAGAAACTGAAATAAGGTTCTTTCTAAAACTAGGAACATAAAGGCAATTTCTCAAAACCAAACTACTACTATCGAACGATAAAGTAACGTCTCCCACTGCAACAGCCGCCACTTCGTAGCATTGCCCATGTAGACGGTGATCTCTCCCTCCCTAAGTCGCTTGGTTTCCTGGAACCCCTGCAAAGAATTGCAGACATGATCAGTGGCTCCAGTATCTACACACCAGGTTCTGGTAGATACAACCGCTAAACATGTTTCTACGACATTAACGAGAGAGTTACCTTTCTTGAGGAGAGGGCAATCGACCTTCCAGTGTCCTGACTTATTGCACTTGTGGCATCTTCCTTTCGGATTCTTTGCCACAGCCTGAGGGGTCGGTCGTGGGTAAACCGGAGCATCCTGTGCCTTCGCCTTTCCTGCAGACTTCTTTCTCTTCCTGCCCTTGTGAGGCCTGGAAGGTCCAGCCTGCTCGGCGACTAGCACCTGAGGTGCTTGAGTGAATAAGGCCTCCGCCGACTGAAGCTCTGCAAGCAGTTCTGGAAGAGCCATATGCATCTTGTGCATGTTGTAGTTCAACCGGAACTGATCAAAGCTCTTCGGCAGAGATTGAAGCATAATATCAACCTGGGTTTCCCCGTCAATATAACCTCCCATAACCTCAAGCTCATTGAGCTGCGCCATAACCCTGAGGGCGTGCTCCCTTACGGGTGTGCCCTCGGCCATGCGCGTACTCATCAGAGCACTCAAAGCCTCTTGCCTAGCAGCCCTATACTGATGTCCGAACAGATCCCTGAGATTGAGAAGTATATCTGCTGCAGTGTCCTTAGACTGATGCTGATGTTGAAGAACATTCGACATAGAAGCCAGAATGTAACACTTCGCCATCTCATCAGCCTTCTTCCACCGAGTATACTCCTCTTTCTCCTGCTCAGGAGCATCAGCCGCCGGCACCGTCGGGCAAGCATCAGTGATAGCAAACTTATAACCCTTAGCAGTCAACACTATGTCTAAGTTCCTCTTCCAATCAATGTAATTAGGACCAGTAAGTTGATTTTCTTTTAGAATGACAGATAACGGATTGAACGACATGATGAATATCCTGAGAATCATGCAAATAAATTTTACAGATTAAACACTTTTGAATTTAACTGTCAATATTGAGATCCTCAAAACAATATTAACTTAAATTCACCGACATCTATTACACCTCGTGAGAATGTATGCTACGTGGGTCGCCCTACAAACTCGCATTTTGTAAGAGAAGGACTTTTCAAGGGCCCATTAATTTCCATAAGTCAAAACCACATTCATGACTAACGAAATTAATAGTCGGTCTCCATTTGGCCATGCAATAAATCCAGGGACCCCGTGGGGAGTTTATAGATAAGTCGCATTCTAAGTGAATCCCATTTCTCGATTCTGAGGTTGTCAAAATTGATTACACGTCCCCCGTGGGGAGGCCCGTGCGTTCTCTTAAGATTCCCTCTAACCGTCTAATTTTAGAAATTTGTCCTGGTAATTTCCTACAACCAATTTTAGCAATGTCACCCGTGGGGGAGCCCATTGCCGCAATTAATTGATTTACCGACAAATTAGAAATGGAGGCCTTAGGAATTTTACAATTAACTTTAATTTAAAATCCCTTCTCAAACTTAGTATAATTTAATGAGGATTTTTAACTATTTATACAATTCCAAATTAATCTATGTTAATGCAATAATTAATTAACATGCATATTAATTCATGCAATTCTAAATTAATCTATGTCAATGCAATAATTAATTAACATGTTCAATAATTTATGCAATTCTAAATTAATCCATGCCAGAACATAATTAATTACATGCATAATTTATTGACACAATTCTAAATTAATCCTATGCATCACATAATTAATTAACATGCATAATTAATCTTGCAATACTAAATTAATCCCATGCAAGAACATAATTAATTAACATGCATAAATAATAATTTAATGGCATAATAAATTTAATTAAATAAATAAATAAATCCACTATTATGGCCATTAAATATTGAGTCTCCTTAAACAAGGAAACTGTGACAGTTCTTTTCCCTGTTCAACTGGAACTCCTTTAAGCAGTAGAATCCTGGTTGATCTTGTACTGCTTGGACAACAAGGCAAAAACACCAGCTACCAGCCGCCACCTGCCGCCGCCACCAGCCACCGCCGGTTCGCCGGCCGCCGCCACCAGTTCGCCGGAAAAACGCCGATTTTTTTTTTTTTTATTTTTTATTTTTAATTCTTCGAGGCTCGTTGATCTCTTGTGATCTCCCGGTTATCAACACACGATCACAACACGAAAAATATAATTTACAAAATTACATAATTCGATCCTAGATCCAACGAATGGATGTACATGTTTTCTAAACAAATAATTAAATCTATCCGGTCAACCCCCGGGCGAATAATTATTACAAACATTCATCCATAAATTCCTCGACATGCCCGAGGCTTTAAAAACAAATTTAAAACCATACATCACATTCAACAACATTCATCAAACACATAATCGGCCATAATAGTGGATTAACTATTTTCCTGCAAAACCGAGTTATGCAAATATAATCCAATATATGGCTGCGTTTGAACACATCTTGTCAAATAAAGCCGTAAAAATTCGAACTTTGTACAAAACGAATTAACCAAGTGCTCTGATACCACTTGTTGGGATCTGTGAGGATCTCGTTATGTACAAATCACGAATTCAATAGCAAACGTAAACCTATGCGCAGCGGATCTAAAGGTTTGACGTAGAGAACTTACGGCTTAAAATTTATGTAGATCTGGTTGACCACGAACGGTTGACCGCAATTGATTGACCGCAACACGCGTCTTGGGTTGCACGAACAAGATCAGATCAAAACTGGATCAAACGGATGCAAACAGATCAAAACGAAATTTTGCTGCCAGACACCTTCCGGCGGCGCGTGAGGGCGCGTGCGGCGTCGGATTCCGGCGACGTCGGCGGCGATGGAAAGCTCTCGTCGAGACGGTCGTCTGGGTATACTGTACGTCTCAATCGGACTTCCGGTTAGTTCTGTAGGTCAAAATCAATTTCGTCTCGGTTTACCTACAGATCTTCTACTGTATTACTCAATACACCCTTCTTCAACTTGTACCAGTGGAGCAACAAGAAGAAGATAAAGCTCGAATGAGATCTAGAGAGAGAGGCGTGTTTCACGTGAGAATGAATTCTATTCTCTTCTCATGAGCTTAATGATGTATATATAGAGCTACAGTAGGGACCCTAAGGAGATTAGGAAAAGGGCTCCTTAATTAATTAGACTAACTGTGGGCCAAACCCACTCCTCTAATTAATTAAATAATATTAATGGGCCACCAACATTATATTATTGCACTCCCTTTCCCTAGCCCAAATTACATTTGAGACTCCAATAATAATTACTCGATTTACCTCCCCACGTTTAAGATATAATGTCCATTAATTAATTCGATTACTGACAATCAAGAATTAATTAATTTATTATTATTTCACCGAAGCTAGCGCTCGTTCATCACATTCTTATTATGCCGGAATTTAATCCACCTGCAGGGTTTAGCATAACAATCCTTCATGAACTCACTCCGGGGACATCATCAAACTAACGCACATGGTGACCGTAAATATCCTAACAGCACATCCTATATATAATAATATTACCCAAAACAGTAGGAATATTAATCCAGCGAACTGAACCTCACCCATGTGAATCAAAGTAATATATATTATATATATCTGCCTGTTTAATATCTTACGGGTTAAGAGAACGCAGTAATTAACCGAGGCCTAGTTCATTTACGACGATCAGTATAAAATGAACTTCTCCTCTCTGGGATCCTGTTCAATACATAAATGTACTAGTGCAACTAATCAGTCAAGACAAACTGTACAGTTGACACTACAACCGTTCGGATGGGGTGTTCATGTCCATCTAGGTTGTGAACAACTATTCTTGTTCGCAAGTGACTGATAGAGTGATCTTCGGTTCGCCCGATGACGACCCACCCTATCTAAGTGCAGAACAACAGAACGTAGAACTTGTTTAATCTAACATGATTCTCATTCATAAAGGGTAAATGTATAATATCATGCAAAGCCAAGCTTTCAGTATATAACACTAACAGAAACAACCATGGCTAATGTGGCAAGTGTTGGCAGCAATGATGATGGCTCTCATGCTTACTGGTATCCAGATTCAGGAGCCACTAATCACATAACTCATGACCTCAGTAATCTCAGTATAGCCTCAGACTTTGGTGGAAATGAAAGAGTCCTTATGGGGAATAGAGCTGGCCTAGACATCACACATCTTGGTAATGCATTGATAAAAGGATCTAATCCTAATTGTCACACTTTTCTCCTTAAGAACCTGTTACATGTTCCAGACATAACTAAAAATCTCTTGAGTGTCTCACAGTTTGCTCATGATAATTCAGTGTTTTTTGAATTCCATCCTCAATATTGCCTTGTGAAGGATCAGGAAACAAGAACCACATTGCTGAGAGGAGAGCTTAAGGAAGGTCTTTACTTTTTCAAGTTAGCCTGCAACAAGAACCCTGTAGTTGAAGGAAGAACCACTGGAGAAGCAACACAAACCAGAAGACCAGTGTTCTCTTATTCTAGTATTGTTTCTCATGATTCAGTTTTAAATTTATGGCATAGTAGACTTGGCCATGCAGCCAGTGATGTAATCAAGAGGGTTTTGGTGAACTTAGAACCACCTCTTGCATTTAATAAAGACCTTGAACCATGTGCTGCCTGTTTGCAATCAAAAAGTCATAGACTGCCTTTCAATGATTCTGTTGCTTCTTATACTGCTCCTTTTCAGTTGGTCTACACTGATCTTTGGGGTCCTTCACCCATTAAATCCCAAGGTGGTTTTAATTACTACATGAGTCTAGTTGATCATTTCACCAGATTCACATGGATCTACCTTTTGAAAAACAAGACAGATGTTCCAGCAGCCTTCTTGCATTTTAAAACTCTAATTGAGAATCAGTTTAACACTACAATCAAGGCTATACAGAGTGATGGTGGCACAGAATTTAAACCATTGAGCAATTTTTTTTCTGAAAATGGAATCATCCACAGGATATCTTGTCCTTATACTCCACAGCAAAATGGCTTAGTGGAAAGGAAACATAGACACATAGTTGAGACTGGTCTAGCCTTAATGTCAAATGCAAGTATTCCTCTAAGGTTTTGGGATGAAGCTTTTACATTAGCTGTGTTCTTGATAAACAGACAACCTACTAAGGTTTTGGGTTACAAATCACCTTTTGAGAGCCTACTTGGACATAAACCAGACTATCACTTTCTAAAAGTTTTTGGATGCTTATGCTTTCCTTACTTAAGGCCTATAAACAAACATAAGCTAGAACCGAGGAGCTTACCTAGCACTTTCATTGGGTATAACCCACAACACAAAGGTTACAAGGTGTTGCTGCCAAACAGAAGAATAATTGTAACTAGACACATTGTGTTTCATGAAAAGAGTTTTCCCTTTTTAAATCAAGCTCTCTCTGAAGGAAAAGCACCTGAAGATGTGCAGGCACTATACCCTCATCTTTTGAAGATTCCAGCAGACAGTGCATCAACACCTGCAAACAATAGCTTCCCAGTTCAGCACAATCATAATCAGCCTTCTACTCAAGGGGTTCCTATGACACCACATATGTCTCCCCATTCATCCTTGCAGACACCCTCTTCTGCAAGTAATTCAACTCCTCATTCACCAACCATTCAGGTTGGAAGAATAACAATTGATCTCCCTATTGAGAATGTAAGTGAGTCCAACTCCAGCAATGGTCAATCTCAAGAACCACAGCATACAAATGAACCAGTGGCCACTCACCGTATGATCACTAGAGGAAAGGCTGGGATCAGAAAAGCAAAAGTTTTCACTGCAAGCACTTGTGTCATCTCTGAACCCAAGAACCTTGTTGAAGCTAAAAATTCCAAGGAGTGGGTCCAGGCTATGGATAAAGAATACAATGCTCTCATCTCCAACAACACTTGGAATCTCACCACATTACCAGCAGGCAGAAGCACAGTTGGATGTAAATGGGTGTATAAATTGAAGAGAAATGCCCTTGGTGCCATTGTTAGACACAAGGCTCGGTTAGTTGCAAAGGGATTTACACAAATGCCAGGGCTAGACTATGGAGACACTTTTAGTCCTGTTGTTCGACCAGCCACCATCAGATTACTTCTTTCCATTGCTATTGCTCATTCATGGACATTGAGACATCTTGATATGGATAATGCCTTTCTCAATGGGGAACTTGATGTTGACATTTACATGGATCAACCACCAGGTTTTGAAAAAAGGTCTGAATCAGGAACACCACTTGTCTGCAAACTTAACAAGGCCATTTATGGCTTGAAACAAGCTTCCAGAGCTTGGAATCTTAAACTCACTGCAGCTCTCAAGGCTATGGATTTTGTTGCTTCCAAGTCAGACCCCTCATTGTTTTTCAAGACTAACACTCAGTCCACCACCTTCATCCTAGTCTATGTTGATGACATCATCATCACGGGATCCCAAGAAACTGAAGTTCAACATACTATATCAGAGTTCCAAAGGTTCTTTTCTATCAAGGACCTTGGGAAGTTGACACATTTTTTAGGCATAGAGATCTGTTACAATGCTCAGGGACTTATTTTAAGTCAAAGCCAGTACATTACTGACATTTTATCCAGCCTTCACATGACAACAGCTAAAGAAGTCAGCTCACCCATGATCTCTCACCCCTTGTTATCCAAGCATGATGGACAACCTTTTGATAATGCTACCTTATACAGGAGTGTTGTAGGAGCTCTCCAATACACCACCATCAGCAGACCTGAAATATCTTACAGTGTCAATAAGGTTAGTCAATACATGCAAGCTCCTTCACATGCTCACTGGAAGGCTTTAAAGAGAATCTTGAGATTTCTTGCGGGTACAATTAATTATGGTCTTCAGTTCAAGAAAGGGCCTCTACACCTTGTTGGCTTTGCTGATGCAGATTGGGCATCTGACCTTGATGACCGCAAATCCACCAGTGGGAATTGTGTTTTCCTTGGTCCTAACCTTATTACCTGGAGTGCTAAGAAACAACCAACTGTGTCCAGATCCAGTACAGAAGCTGAATTTAGAAGCTTGGCCACAACTACTTGTGATGTTATTTGGCTAAGAGGCTTGTTGACAGAACTTGGTTTTTCCCTTTCTAAGCCTACTACAATTTGGGTAGACAACCTAGGGGCCTGCCACTTATCAGAAAATCCAGTTTTTCATTCTAAAACCAAGCATGCTGGGATTGATTTTCACTTTTTCAGAGAACATGTGAACTCTCACACAATTACAGTTCATCATATTCCCTCCATTGAGCAAATTGCTGACATCTTCACAAAGCCTTTGTCCGGCTAATTCTTCACTCGACTTCGCTCCAAATTAGGAATTTGTCTCAAACCCGAGCTCGACTTGAGGGGGGATGTTGACCATAACAGCTCAGACTGCCATGCACATGCCATGCAGGACCACGTGCCACGTCAGCACTTGAAGGAAAAGACTTTCGTGTCCCTCAAGACATAGTACAGAATGACATAAAGGAAAATAGGAATGGTTATAGTGACTCACACAAGAAGACAAATAGTGTAGCTTATTCTTATCCTATCATGTGTGGTTGATATTCATTGTACAGCTAGGTCATGAAGTCTAGAATATTCCTTGTTAGCATATAAATATGTAAAAAGGCATAGCCGCCTCATGATTTATGTATGCAGAAAATCATCCTTGAGTTCAGTGAAAATGATTGGCAAAAGTTACTTCTTACTCTTCACATTAATGATGAAATCGATCCTAAAATTCCTACACTTCTGCTTAGGGACAAATCAACCTACCAAAATTGAATAGGAAATCCCTAAACACCTAATTGTTTCAACGATTTATTTAATTGTTAATATAGTTAAAAAAAATTTTGAACTATTTTTGTCCTGACTCATAAAAATTTCTGGATCCGCCGCAGTACATACACGTTTTTGCTATAGAAATGTCATATTTTAAAAAACAATATAAACAAAAATATGATGTTTGATAGTATAAGTCGACAGTCGACTCGAGTAACGAATAAACTGAGTCATGCAAAAATTTTGTGTTATCGTCTTAAGATTAATTCAATTGTTTTTGGATGGAAACATGCATATTAATCACCATATGCATTTTGAATTCTTATATTTTAATAGTTTAATTGTTGAGAATAGATACTTTGGATATTTTGTCTAGTCCAATATCTGTGTATAGGCAATGTGTGACACTCAGCGAATAGCGAATTGATTTGGTTATAATAACAGAATAAATTAACAGTTTTATTTAATTGATTATGTAGAATGTTTGATAATTAATTATTAATTAGTTGCTAAAAATAACTAATTTTATAACATTTTATTCTGAAAAACTTATGTATTGATTATTGTTTTTCCTAAATCACATCGTGAATCATAATGCTATTTCAAACCGCTATTCACTAAACAATCTATACTTATATTAAAAAGTATACCATTTACCAGATTTAGTATAAAAAAAAGTCAACAACATTTATTGCATTACTATTTCCGTATTATACAATATATACTTATATAAAAGGAGATTCTATTTACTATATTTACTATCCAAAAAAGTCAACTGCATTAAATGTCATTACTATTTTGGTATTATAATATATTATTTATTTAATTTTTTTATTTTATTTTAAAAAAGTAAGCATAATAAAAATATTTTAATGATAAAAAAATTAAATACCAAATAAAAATGTACACTTTGACTTATTTGATTATATTTGGTATTTGATTATACCAAATATATTCCTATTTAGTATATACATTAAATACTTACTAAAGTATTTATTTGTTTTATTTGTCAAAGTTAAGTATAGATTTGTTTATATTATCAAATCATAAAAAAATATTAAATCCATATTGTAAAAAAAAAAAAATCATATAATTTTATAACAATTCTACTACACTATTTAATAATATTTCTTTTTTATTATATAATAAAATAATAATTAAATATTATATGGTGAACAACAATAAGTAAAACTGTTACTTTCTCTTATATCAAGGGATAAATTTATATGCTAAAATTAAATTTTTATTAGTATAAATATTTTAGTGAGATAATCTATTAATTATTTTACAAGCTAGACCTAACATGCTCATATTTAAAAGATGTAGAAAAAAAAATTATAATAACTCTATTGTTTTTTAGATTTAAACGTTGATTAAAAGAGGTAAAAATTTCTAATTTTTTAGACTTAAACGTTGATTAACACCATAGATTGAGAGTTTATATTTAGTAAAATTCCTAATTGTAATAAAAAAATTAATTTTTGCTATATTTTAGAATATCTTTAAATTCATTATAAAAAAAAAAAATACAATGAAAAAAGCAAGTCAGCTATATATCGATTTGTTGTACTCCTCAAATCATATTCACAATTTGGCTGCAAGGAAAGGAAACTCATTAATTAAAATATTATTTTATTAGTAGTCTTAATGTACAAGAGACTTTAAGACTCCACTTTAATATTATAAAACTTTTATTGAACATTGTACAATTTTCTTGCGTATTATAAACTTTTTTTGAATATTGCATTTTATAATATAATATTCTCCAAATAAATATATCCCGTGCGAATATATCCCGTACATTTTTCTTTATTCATGTATATAATTATAAGTCTGGATAAATAGCCTTAAAATTGTGCACCCCGTGCATTGCACGGACTCTGTACTAGTTAAATTAAAGAGTGACATGTTAAATTTGTAAATATTACGAAATTTCAAACCGTAGTTAAATAAAAATAATAATAATAGTAAGTTCAAATATTATGATATTTCTACTTATGTTTATGTAAACACGAAATAAAAGAAAAAAATATTGTAACATAATTAAAATGATGCTTGGATACTATCAAGCCACCAAAGCGTGGGCCAAAAAATAATGGCGAAGTTAAGAATACATTTAATTTTGTTCACAATAAAGCTGATTGCCCGACATATAACTGTCATTGTCACCTTTCTTCCCATAAAAGGTCTAATCATAATAATCTCACAATATTAATCAAATTATGTATCACTCAGAGCATTTAATCAAATTTACCAATAGAAGATATTGCTATTTTTTTCGGTCAAATTATAGTAACGAATAATTAAAAATTTCAATCACAGGTTTGGCCTGCCAAATTTTTGTCTTAAGATTATTTGATAATTAGATATTTTGATTTAAGTTTTTTACCTGAACAATCAGAGCATGTTTGTTTATGAAATTTTTTAAAAATATTTCAACATTTTAAATCAACCATTTTTTTTTTAATTTACTTTAATTCAATCTTACTATCATCAAAATTATCCATATAATTAAATAATATCAATCAATCATTCATACACACCACATCAATTTTAATTCACTATTCATCTATTTATATTATTTTAACTAATTATCACTTCAAATCTCTCTATCCCTCTCCTACTTTTACATCAAATCAATTTTAATTATTTTATTTTAAATATTATTTTAATATACCCACTAACAAGTAACCATACTATATTTTTCAAAATTAACCAAACTAAATCAAAAAATCCAAATAAAATCAAAAAATTTTATAAACAAACATGCTTAACAAACATAAATTGTTTATCACAAATTCTTGCAACTCACATTCTAAATATTATATTAGATAGATTGACACATCATATTTTTTAAACTAAAATAAAACATTACCTTGAGAAAAATCATCCTCTTATTTATGTTGTTACTCAAAGTATGTCACTTAGATATAAAAATTATGCATATTTATTAAAAAAATTATAACTGTGTAACGATTAGGCTTGCATATCTCTAGAGTTATCAGTCCTTTATTTATATGAGACATACTAACTATTATTAATCGAGTAGATATATTAATTATACCTGTTTAGAAATTTATTCCATAAACCATTATATATATATATATATATTTTCAAACACCACTATTTAGCCTTGCTGCCTGACTTTTTTTCATAAGTGTTTTTTAGTCAATTTACTCATGAAGTTTTTTAAGCTAAAAATATAGGTTCTATTTGACACTTACCGGATAACTGATAGGTGGTTGAACTAATTGTTGGTGGATAACTGAATGAATTAGTAGTTTTAAATAATTAATTATTAAAAAAGGTCTGATAAATAATTAACTGTTTGGTATGTAAAAATAATTAATTTTACAAACATCTATTAAAAAGGGCTTAAATTTTTACTTTTTTCCTATGTTACCCTTTTGAATTATTTTAAATTATTAATTACAAAATAATTATTCAATCACAAGTTTTTGAGGCATCAAACATCTAATTCACCTCAAGTCTTTAATTTTGCTGATAGAGGGTATTAGTTAGCTGATTGTATCAGTGAATCTTAATTTGCAATAGTTGATTTGACCAACAAATTGTATTAACACTATGTTCAGTAAATAACCAATTCATATATAGCTATTTTAGAAATGTTATGGCTCATCTCTACCAAAAAAAAAGCACATAAATTTTATTTTCTTGAATTAGAGTTTTGAAAAAATAAAAAACTAATAAAATATATTTTTTTACCAAACAAGGTAGTTATTGAATTTGATGGTCAAACCACTGCATGATATTCATTCAACTAATCTATATATATATATATATATATATATATATATTAAAGTGAAGCAGCTAAAAATTCCCTCCAAAACTATATTAATTACTAGAAATAAATTTTACCAACTTTTATGTAAAATTTTCATCAAAAACTACATTTACTACATTGAAATAATTTTTATCAATTTCTATGCAGGATTTATCAATAAAAACATAAGTACTTTGTTACATCTATTACTATATAATACGGAGAAGAAAAATTATTTGAACAATTCGAAAATAATCATTTCGTTTTCCCGCTTCAATATAGTGTTTTCCCTCTTCTTCAATTCGTAACCTTTTTTTTTGAATTTTTTCAGCCCATGCAATTAGGTAACCAATCAAATCGAATCTTTTAGCATTCAATTTGGTAAGGTGTTCCGATTTTAGCATTCAAATTCGATTTCACTTCCTTTTTTATGCCAATCAATCCGATTTTTTTGGTTGTTTCAAAATTTGTTTAGATTTATATTTTTATTTTATTAATATATTTGAAAGAGAATCAATAAATGTTTATCATAACTTTTATTTTAAAAATAAATTTTATATGAAATTCAAAATTACATATTTTAATATATTAATAAACGTTTATTATTTATTTTTTCCTTATGTGATATAATAGAATTTCGGTATTAAATTTGTAAATTCAAACATTTAAAGGAAAAGATTCCAAACAATTTTTTGGGGTAAATTTCATTTTATCTTGGTTTTCATTATCACATTTCTAACAAACTAATTAGTATTATATTTTTTTATCTACATTATCTAACCGATTTTTTATGATACAATTAATATAATATCTTAACAAATTAATCATTTGTCTAACCGGATTTATCTCTCTAACAAACTTGTCAATTTTTTTAAAATCAAAATGGTATGATTATTCTTATGGAGATACTTATCAATATATCAAATATTTAGAAACTTTTTTTAAAAAATGAGTTATCCCTCCTTTTACTTTATTTGAAATTCTGACTTATATTTTTAAATATATTATTATTTATTTTTTTACATGTAAATATTTATTATTTATTATCTAAGTGATAAATATCATTGATTTATCTCTTTAATAAATATTTATTATTTATTTTTTTCCTTACGTGATATAATGTAAATTTGGTTACTAGATTTTTAAATTCAAACATTTAGGAAAAAACCACGAACAAATTTTTTGGTTACATCTATATATATATAATTACTAGCTAATAACATTTAATAAAACCTATTTAATTTTACCTATGTGGCAATTTAACAATTTTTCCTCCAAAAACCGTTACATTTTGATGTATTTAATCTTTCATTTAATCATTAAATAATTAATACTCATCACTTCAAAATTAGAAAAATCATTTTAAACTTTTGATTAATGACAGTTGACCATATAATGTGTTGACCGTATAATGTGATTAGATGTTATTATTGTTGTTACATTTTTTTTTTTGAACATAAAAAAAATATTTGAAATTCCTAAATAAATAATAAATAATTCACAAATAAAAGACGTTCCAAAATATACATTACATCCAATCAGATAAACACAATTTAAAAAAAAAATATTCCAACTCTTTTAATTGTAAATTTGGTCTACAAAAAAGTGAAAGAAAAATAATTAATCATTATATGCATACAGACTCACAATAATTTATTTATATCTGTGCAAATGCACAGGTCGAATACTAGTATGAATAATTAATTTGTATTCATAATTGTATTGGAATTTGCACTCCAATTTCTCTTGACTAAATAAATGTTTCAACTACTTATATGACCATGAAATAAATTTTGTTAATTTCTATGTATTATTTACCATTCAAACAATATCATAATTATTTGTTACAAATAAATACTTATTTAGTCATAATCAATTATTGTATAAATTTTCATTAAATATTTTTATGCATTGTGAGTGATATAATTATTTGTTACAAATAATATTTAATACTATACATAATTATATATTATGAATTCTCATTCCAATATCCCACTTACTATTTGTCTCTCTTCCCATTTGTGAGTATGTGTTCCTTTCCTTATATATTATATTTTTTTCTCATAAAAATAAAGTATCAATCTCATTTAATTAATCATTAAAATAATTTTTAAAGTAAATTTTTTATTTAAAATCATTTATTTATATATATATATATATATATTTTTTTTTTATTTTTGAACATTAAACACAATATCAATTTTTTCGGTTATATTCGAAATATTTTAAGGTAAAATAAAAAAAAATCATAATTAATACAATATCTGCATGTAATATAATAAATAAATATTTGTATAGTTCTTAATTCCGTATCTATATTGCATATATATATATAGATAAACTTTTAGATTCGATATGTCAATTTAAAATTCTATGTCGTTTATTTTAACATACACATGTTCAATGTTTACATATAAATATCTAATAATAGCACCATGTCACGTTTGACACATATATTCTAATATGATGGAATTTCGTACACGTTAATAAAATATGTAATCATCTCTTATTAATCTAATATTATATTATTTTATATCTCTATGTAATTCTAAGAAATTAAAAGTAACCATTAAATTATTTTTATTGAGTGCCTCATTCCTAAACAATATCTTTTAATTTAAATTTAAAATGTCTAATCATTCACAAACTCTTATCTGAGCTGGAACAAGGTTTAGTCAAGTCAATGTATCATTATTATTTAACAAAAATGCGAACTTAGACTTCTAAATTTCATACTTTTGTTTATTTTATTTTATAATATATTTTTTTAAATAACAAATGCAATACAAATAGAGAGAGGTAAAAAATAATGAAGTTATATTTATCATAAATAATACAATTTGTTCAACTAAAAAAATGTATATATATATATATATATATATATATATATTTTTTTTTAAATATCATCTATAGTTTTTGGGGATGATCGATGATCCTTTAAATCCATATAAAATAGATCTCGAAAATGTTGAATAGACTTTACTTGGGTAAAATAAACTTCAAGAACTATATGGATTGAAGTTTCTTTTACTAATAAACCATGAATATTAAAACAAGGAAAACAAAAGAAAAGAAAAATAAGACATCTTAAAATTCAAAAATGTCATGAAATTGACTGTATTTTATAGATAAACAATAGACTAATATTTCATAACTGATATTGTAAAAAGAAAACAAAATCCACAAATGATAGCGTACAAAAAAAGAGATATGACATCATTTCAAAGAGACAACTCATGGATTTGATTGTGAAGGCTAAAAGAAAAATGCATATATAACGTTCATTTCTTCAATGAATTTTCAACTATATATTATATTGTTTCATGATATTTTTGGTATTTTATTATTTTTAGTTGGTATAATTTGTTTTATTTATGAAAATATTGAATAGTCCACTTAAACACATCCGCGCATAAAGTTTTCGCCTTCATAATTTTTTTTATTGGTCCAAAAGTATACAACTATAATTTCTGATGCATAACAAGTTAATTTCATTGTTAATGTTTTATTTGTATATCGTATATTATTTTCTTAAGAATGACGATAATGTATAATCTTTATCGAAACATTGCGACATATAAAGTCCTACAACTTACTACGAATGCAAAAACTATTTTTTCTTCATCATATATCAAAATTGTCAGTTTTACTTTTTAGTTTTAGAATTATATATTATTATTATTATTATTATTAATTTTTTTATTATTGATATTTAGAAATAATTTTGTATTTCTAAATAATAAGTTGATTACAATTATCTTAAATTTCATGAAAACTAAGTTTTAGTTATTGATCTAACATTGACGATGATCATCTTGATTATTTTTCTTAATATAATATTATGAAAATAAAAATTACAACTTTAAATTATATAATAAAAAATAATTCAATATGTATAAACATTAATTTGTATTTTGTACAATGAGGTGAACATTTATTTTCATAGTTTGTGTACAACATAAAAATAATTGATTAGTATAGACATAAATTTGTATTTTGTACAATGAGGTGAACATTTATTTTCATAGTTTGTATACAACATAAAAGTAATTGATTTAGTGTTTAGTCATAGCATCTAATTTAGTTTCATTTATGGGTAAGCAATATAAGTATATTGTGAAATGAAAAAATTTAGAAAATGATAACAGAAAGAAAGTGATAATGTAGTTTTGACTATGATCCTATTGATTGAATATTTTGATCCAATAATTATTTGTTTCATTTATTTTATTTGAGCTTAAATTTGAGGTTATGTAAAAGTTGGTGAAAATTGAACTCCCTTATTTTTTTTTAATAAATACACAATTATGCTGTTTATAAATAAAAATAACATAATGTGTCAGTTATCGTTTAATTTTTCTGGATAGAAGCATATTATCGCAACAGAATATTGTAGTAGATAAAGTTAAACAGAACTAATTATAATGCATTAACTACTTTTTCCTTATCATCTATCACAATGATAATTTCACAAGAATGTTTTTTTAGGATTATATAATATAATTTAAATGTATTTTTCTTATTATTTTACAAAAATTTTGTCAATGTGCATTTCTAAAAATTACATTGAATTGTAATTCCCATTGATTTGGCAATTACTCGGTCTATTTATAACTTTACGAAAAATGATCAATCTTCCACGTCATTCTCTAATCACCATCGCACTTATTTTGCCAAAAATTGAAATGTTGATATTTATTTTGTTAATACAAAAGTAAAAAATATGTGGACCTGATTTAAAATTAAATACATGCGGATAGAAGTCATTTTTATTTTTTTCTTAAGTATCTAATTTATATTTATAAATTTTAATTTACTCATCTTCGTACATGTTAACTTTAATTATTAATATATTACTTTATTTGTAGAATAGTAATTATGGCTTTATTTTTTTGTACCTATGGAATTATGTTATCATGTAGATTTTTTTATGAAAAGTTCTGAAGGAGTGTCATTAATGTGACAAATAATTTTTTCATAGTATATCACATTTTTTTTGTAAGCTTATGAATTTAATTTTTAAAATTTTAAGAAAAACAAATATATTGTATTTTTTAGTTACAACAATTATACGTTGTTATTGTTTCTATAGTCACGAATCTATGTTGTCTATTGTTATTACTGTTGGTGATAATGACCACAACTTATCCACTATTAATACTATATTAATGTTATACTTGTGGAAGTATATTTACTGGATTAATAAAAAATATAGTCTACATTATATCAATAGATGTTTTTAAAAATATTTTTCTATTAAATTATTATTTATTCACATCATTTTAATATTAAACCGCGCAACTATTTATATCAATTCAATAACATCCAAAACAAACCATAATTAATTAATGTTGTTTTTTGAAATGATTCTCACCCTAATTTAGAAGTTAAAAAAAAAAAAATTTCAAACAGCTATACAAACATTGACCAGCTTATATTATACGCCTTATCCCTGTCTCTCTCAACAAAATATTTTGAAAATAAATAGATAATAAACAAAAATAAATAAAAAATAAAAATTAGTCGGTGTTTGTGATCCACCCGCACAGTATAATTAATCATCACGAAACGCAGTACACTCCGAGAAAAGCTCACTCAGAAGTCACTCACTTCCCGAGGTCTCTCTTTCTCTCTCTAGAGAGTGAAAGATCCAATTGCTGGCCGGAGCTATTGTGCGCCGGCGGGCATAGTACACGCCCAAAGCTATTGCGCGCGCACACAGCTGATTTGGACCGGGTCGCTGATTTCGGGTCGGAAATGGATCACCAGGTGGCGGCGATGATGGGCGGCTGCGGCGGCGGAGGGGTTTACGGGTATGCGGAGATCTGGCCGGAGTTTCAGATGAGCGGCAATGCGGCGGCGTATGGGCTGGGCCTGGATCCGATGCTGACGGATCACGGTTCGGGTCATAACCCGGACGGTAGCGGGTCGAGGAAAATGAAGGAGGAAGGTGATGAGNTTTCCATGAACCATAACATTAAATGATAAAAGTATACCAATCTTGAAAATGGAAATTAAAACTAAATTGTATTTATCCTGAATTTCTTAAAAACTTTTTGAGATTTATTAATAATAACTGATAATTTTAAATTTTCAAAATGTAGCTAGGTATATATATATATATATAATTACTAGCTGATGCATTTAATAAACCTATTTTTATTTTTCTTTTTTTAATTAATTACTCACTAATCTGCTAAATTCGTTACACCTTAATATATATATATATGTATATTTTTGGATCAGTTACTAAATTAGTTCTAAATTTGGTAGCAAAATATTATATATATATATATATATATGTATATTTTTGGATCAGTTACTAAATTAGTTCTAAATTTGGTAGCAAAATATTCAAATGTGTAATGGCTAATGTTAGAACCTAAAGTTGATTGGCACATTCAGAGCTGTAAGCGCTATACTTAGTTGCATTGTTGGAAGAAAAATATGATTGACACATATTTTTTTTTTAAAAATCAGAAACACCAATAATTTTTTTTATTTATGTTAATTTTCTTAATATATGTCACAAACATATAAATTGTTTTATTCATGTTACTAATGTAAATGTTGCATGGTTAAAATAAAATTTAAATCTCAATTAATTTTGAATGATAAAGATAACTTAAGAAAAAGTAATAATTTTTATATGATAGAAGTACATGTCTAATTAATAAATACAAACAAAAACGTGTTTTATATTTGTGTAAATGCAGAAAATCAAATACTAGTCTATATATATAATTGCTAACAAAGCAATTAATAAAACCTCTTTTGTTTTTCCTCCAAAAGAAGTTATAAAAATCTATCATTAATATTGTGTTTTTCTTCACTTTATTTCACTTTTATCTAAATGTTACAATCAATATTATTCAATTTTATATGTATTGTACTTTCTAATATTCTTATATAATTTTGGTCATTTGCATTTTCTCACACACTTAACTATATTCTATTTTATTTTATATTTAATTATTAGTTTGAAATCATATATTAGCAAATTTAATTAAATCAATTTAATTTAATAAAAATTCAGTTTTTAAACTTTCAGATTTTTCTTTTATGTTATGATAAGGTGTAAATAATTATACAATAATATTTTATTACACACAAAACACAAAATTAATAAATTAGTGATATGCTCATCATCTAAATTATAATCAGTGATGTGCTCAAAGAGTTAAATAGTTTATATTTATATCGTTCATTTTTAATAGTGATAAACAATAAATTTTGATATACTAATTATCTAAATTATAATTTTAAATATGACATACACACATATATAATATATAAAGATTTGCATTTATGTATGTGCACAAGATTGCATACTGGTTTAATTCATCATTAGGTATTGTGCTAGACTGTGTATTGATCAGACAATCATAACATTTGGATTTATGTACATACTTTCACGCTTCAATGTTTTATTTTTATAACATGATATAAACAAAAGTATCCATTCATAAATTAAGTATGTATTTCTTGCAATAAAATATGATTGTCCAACAATAACAGAGTTACGCAGCAACAACAATTTTTGTCAATTTATTCATCACTGAGAATTGTGCGACTTTTTAAGGTTTAATGATATTTTAAAAATTAAATACATATAAAATTTTATACCAAATCTCACTGGGATTCAATCATTCAAGTTAAATAAAAAATATCTTAAAATTATCAAATAAAAAAAATTAAAATGTCAATTGAATCCCAAACGAGTACACCATCTTAAAGATCCGACATGATGTTAATTTCTCACAAACAAAGGTAATCGAAGAGAATAGGAAAATGATATAATAAATAGAAATAAGAATAAAGTAAATGGTATGTCATGCCAATTTTTTTGGATCTCTTATTTATTTATGCTATTTGCTAATAGTGATTAGATTCCATTCTAGTGTTATTATTTATTTCTATTTATTTGATACTCATTTATTTATTCATTAAATATAAATATTTGACAACTTGAAGTATATGCGGAATTTGACTTCATATGTTGTTCTACATCATCATAGATCTGAGAAGCCATATTTAATTAGTGTAAAACAATAATTTCCATACAAAACATGAATTTATATTCCTCCTATGTTGGAAATATACTATATTTATATTTATTTACAAATGTTTTGGTTTGTTATTTATATATTTTGGTCATCCAATTGTTTAATTTATTAAATATTTTAGTTAAATAACAAAGTTAGATAATCTCCATTTTTTGTCATAATTTTTTTCGCTTTGAGTGTGTGGTAATGAATTTTGGTTTGGTGTAGAATGGAAATGATGGTAAAAAGGCGAAGGCTATGGAATCAATCAAAAATAATACAGAAAACAAAAAAGAATCAGACAAGAATGCGAAGCAAACTTCGAAACCAGCGGAACAACCTAAGCAAGACTATATTCATGTTCGGGCCAGAAGAGGTCAGGCTACCGATAGCCACAGTTTAGCCGAACGAGTAATTACAAGGCCTTAATTCTATTTGAGCCAAGTCTTGGCTGTAAATGAAAGGTTTTCCTAAGTGATCTTTTTTTTTTTTTTTTTTCCTTTTTTTCTCTATCGATTTCTTCTTTCAGGCTCGCAGAGAAAAGATTAGTGAAAGGATGAAGATTCTCCAAGATTTAGTCCCTAGTTGTAATAAAGTGAGCATCGGCATTGTTGTTTCGTGGAAATTCATATTCCTTGGAGAGTTCATATTATTTTTTCGTTGTTCAAAAATTAAAATTGATATTTTTTTTATAATTGGAAATGAAATCGATCACCTTGCATGGCAATGTGGAATTCAATGTTGCCCAATCCTTTTATGAGATATCTGCTTTGGCAATTTCGAATGAGAATTGACATTGGATGGGGACGAGTATATTAGGAGTTTCGCCAAATCAAATAATTGTTTTGTTGTTTGTTTGTCGATGTAGATTCGTTTACTACATCTTGCATTACGTGTTTTTCCATCTCAGGTTATCGGCAAAGCTCTTGTGCTCGATGAGATTATTAATTACATTCAATCTTTACAGCGGCAAGTTGAGGTATATTATATATCTCTCTTCATGTGTGTGTGTGTGTGCCAATGTAAGTGAAAAATATGCACTAATCACAATCGTCGTTTGTCGAAGTTTTTATCGATGAAGCTTGAAGCAGTAAACGCAAGAGGGACAATGGATGGATATCTTTGGAAAGATGTAAGATCGAGACATTGGTTAAAATGCATTTTTAGTCCTCTTGATTTAACGCTCATAGCAATTTTAGTTCTAAAGTTTCAACTTTTCGCCTTTTGGTCATACAATTTAATATTTTGCTGCAATCAAATGACTGAAATTACAGGACTTAAATTGCAACAAAATTTTAAATTATATGACTTAAATTGCTAATAATAAATTTATATTTTTGGGAATTTGTTGCAATTTCAGTAATCAAATGACTGAAATTGCAACAAAATATTAAATCACGAGACCAAAAAAGGCAACATGTTAAAATCTTGAGATTAAAAATACTATGGCGTTAAACCAACATGACTAAAAATACAAATTTATCTTTAATCTTCCTCAACTGCCTGAAATTTGTTCATATCTTAGGTTATCTCAAATCCACTATTAATATTTAGGTTTTCACATTTTTTTCTCTTCGTTCTCAAGCAACCTTTTGAGGCTCCCGACATAGCGTTCGGTTCCCAAACCGCACGGGAATATGACAGGGGCTCCTCTCCGGACTGGCTACACATGCAGATCGGTGGAAGCTTTGAAAGGATGGCGTGAAAAAAGAGTAGAGTAANAAAACACGTGCCATAATCAACTTCGGTATAATATGTAATACTTCCTCTGAGTCGGATTATTTTTCGGTTTTTTCTTATTATAAGTCAAAATAACCTCAAAACAATGCGGAAAGTGCATGGTGTCAAGTTTTGTTTCGAACTTCGTCCCGGCCATGGATCGCTCGTGAAAGATTTCACGGAATATTAATGATGTCTATGATATAATGAATAGATTACCTACGTATATGTGCTTTTATATGGTACTTGCATTTGTTTGGAGTGTAACAAAAAATATTGGTGCAGTGATAAAAGAAGCTCTTAATCTTGCCTACACTCAGCAATCTTTCCAAGTGATTAGACTCATGTTTATGAATTATGAACATACTCACATAGCATTGTAATGTCACTTATAAAATAATTTGTATGGAGCCATTAAAATTAATACTGCATATATATCAAAGGATATGACAATCAATAAATGCAAAATTATGTAAAGTGGAACTGGAAATATTCATGTAATATGTTTTTGCAATATATATGTTCTTAGAAGCGGGAAAGAAATGGTAAATCTTTTGTTAAACCGACATATTTGTTGTTATAAATATACATATTTTATTGAAAAATGTTATACTTTAGAACTGTTTAATATTTTAAAACACGATAATAACAGATGTTATCATTTACTATTTAGTATTTACCGCTCCCTTTATTAGTCATCGTTCCTTCTTTTTACTCTTTTGCCCTTAATCCTTTTTTTTTTCTCTCTATCTCTCTAAATTCTCTATCTCTCTAAATTTTCGAACTTTCAACGAGCGATTCGAGCACCGAAAAAAATTCGATAAAATGTCGAAAAAATCCTACAGCCTCGACAAAGCATACTTCTCTAGCAAGGTAATTTTTTTTTTTTTACGCGGTGAATATTTTTTCAAATTTTTCTTTTTTGAATCTGTGCCGGCGTCCGGCCATCGCCTCCGGACGCGCGGCAGCCGTCCGGTCGTCGGTTCTGGACAGTCAAAAAGGCGTCCGGCCCCACTGGACGCACGACTTTTACTCCGTGCGCGATCGGCGGCCGGACGCCGTAAAAGAGGGGCGAGATTGGGGGCCGGACGGACCAAACCGGACCGTCCCTGCCACCGGCCGGACAAGTTTTTTATTTTTTTCATAATAATAATAATAATTATAATTAAAATAATAATAATAATAATAATAATAATAATAAATATAAGGAAATAATTATAATAATTATAATAATTAAATATTATAATAATAATAAATTGAATAAATTGTAATTAATTATAAATTGTAAAAATAATATTAGTAATATTAATAATTATAAATTATAAATGCTAATAATAATAATAATTATAACAAATAATAATAATTTGTAATAAGTTATAATAATAATTATAATTAATAATAATAATTTGTAATAATAATTATAATTAATTATAATAATGATTATAAATGACAATAATAATAATTATAATAATAATTATAAATTATAATAATAAAATTAATAAATTGAAATAAAAATGAATTATAATTTATTTTAATAGTTATTACAATAGTTATTACATAAACTGTATAAAGTGTATACTCGCTGTATAATTTATTTTAATAGTTATTACGTCAACGCTTTCGTGTTCGGATCGGATTCTGCATAAACTGTATACTCACTGCTCATGGCCAAATGCATAAGCTGGGAAGGAACGTCTCTATCCTCGAAACTCTCTTTCTGCATCTTATCTCTAAATTAGTTATATACTTGTCATCGATTAGCGTTAATTATAATGATTATTATAATTTAAAACAAAAAACTATTATATTAATAAATAAAAATGTATATTAATTAATTTATTTGATAAAAAAATTATTAACTATCATAATAATAATACATTAGTAAATATAATAAAATTAATTAATTATTACAATAACCTTTAGATATAAAAAAATTACTAATTATCATAATTAACTTAAAAAAGTTAATTAAAACATATATTACAAGATATAAATATATATACCTGTCGCACATGAACGTTGTCTCCTGGATTCTTTTCCTTCAGCGCGGCCATAATTTTTGTCGGGGCCACCTGAGCGTCCGTCATATCACGAACAATATTCTTAGATGAAGCGCTGAGGCCGCTCAACTGGCGATGACCCTCAGGATACACAACAAATGTATGGTTATGGTAGCCCTTCTCTTCCTTGCTACATCTACAGATCCTCCAGTATGGCTCGTCGGACATCTTTTTTACTTTGATCTCAAAACTGCAATTGCACTTATTCGTTTTTGTCTTTCTGGAATTTTCGCCTTTGCCTCTGTAGCGTTCGCCTCTATGGCACTTCAAAAGCTTGACCGTTTTCTTTTTGTGTTTCGAAATTACTAATAGGAAACCATTCAGTATTGCCTGGTGTTTTGCAGCTTCAATAGCCTCCTTATCACTCTTAAATAATGTATTGGTATCGAAACTGAGACTGTAATCAATACCATCTCCTCCAAAATCTTCCAATGACTCTGCTATATAGTACAATATTTATATTTTTATAACATGTTAAATTATAATTTATTCATTCTAATGTATAAGATAATTAATTCTAACATGTAACATAATAATTTGTAACCCATAACATGATATTATCTAACTTCCAATTTATAGCATAATGAAGTCTAACATGTAACACACTAATTTGTAACTCCTAACACGATAATATCTAACGTCCAATGTATGACATAATCAACTATAATATGTAACATAATAATTTGTAACTCGTAACACGATACTATTTAACGTCTAATTTATAATATAACCAAGACTAACATGTAATATAATAATTTGTAACTCGTAACACGATAATATCTAACGTCCAATTTATAGCATAATCAAGTCTAACATGTAACATAATAATTTCTAACTCCTAACACGATAATATCTAACGTCCAATTAATAGCATAATCAAGTCTAACATGTAACATAATCATTTCTAACTCCTAACACGAAAATATCTAACGTCCAATTTATAACATAATTATTTCGAATATATAACATAATAATTTAAAAAAAAATAGAATAAAAAATCGTCCGGCCGGTCGAACCGGACGGACCGATCTCGACCGGCCGTCGCCGCCGGACGATTTTTAAGGCGTTCGGCCGGCCGGTTCGGACATAGCCCGTCTGACCGGACGAACTTTTCGGATGACTTTTATGCCATCCGAACCGGCTGGCCGGTCGCCTTTTGGACCGTCCGATTCCGGCGGCCGGACAGGCTAAAAGCCGTCCGATTTTGCCGGCCGGACAAAATTATACTTCAGAATTTGACGACATTTCACTGTACACTTTGCTCTGAGATGTTTGGAAAAAATGAAAAGAAAAAATCGTTCAAGGGGACAGTGACTAGTAAAAAGGGCGGTAAATAGTACTACATAATAGGGTAAGTAAAATCATTTTAAAAGGTATATGTAAGCTAGCACTTATAATTTATAAATATTTTTTTTTCTAATAGTGTTTTTTCAATCATCTGAGAATCAAATGTTGGGTTTGAAAATAATATCAAAACGACGACGTCACAGCCTCCGTGGTCCACGCGCCTTCTTCCCGTAGTAGGCCACACTTTCCCCACCTATATACGCGCCGATTGTTCACACGCCGATAAACGCGTGGGGTGGATCAATTTTACTATTTTTTTTTCACGCGGATTAAAAATAGGACGTAGAGGAAACTGAACCCCCTCCAACGCGCAAATACTTAGGTGCAGGGTTTATTGCATCAAATCCCCCTGTATTATATGAAATCTGCGCGTTTTCTCCTGGTATTTCAAAAATTGCGTCAAACCCTCTTATATTTAATATCTGCATGCATACTCGCCACTTGATGTCAACGCCGTTACTTTAGTGCTGACGGCGTTACTTTTTTGTCGAATTTACCATTCCACCTTTACTTTATCAATGAATTTACCATTATGTCATTATTGTCAAATATGTTGACTTAAAAATAAAGTACCAATGGTGGGGATTGAACTCATATATTTGCATGCATACTCGCCACTTGATGTTTGGGTTGTAAAAGTGAATTCTCCACTAATTGGACTACTAGTCATTTAAGTATAAATGTGATTTCATATATATATATATATATATACAATGTCGGACGAAAATAATATAATGAATAAATATAAGGGTGATTTCACCCTTATAACTCTCTATTCACCAATCATACCCATTTCTCTTTATGTTTCTGTTGAGGTAGACTCCACAACGATTTTCTGTTCATTTTTTATGTTCCTGCGTTTGTTCTATACCTGTAAGTTCCCGTTTTTTTAATTTCAGATGATTAAATTTATCCAATCCACTCAATTCATCAACAATGATTTACATATGTACCATGCTGAGAGCAATACCCCTGCTTTGGCACGGACATCCAACTTAAATGAGGAGCTCGGCCAGGTAGAGGGTTTCCTTCGTTTGACTATTTTGTGACTTTTTG
>BKCP01009737.1:432630-447378 GCA_008636005.1 Striga asiatica
GGCTATTTGTTGACATTGGATGCATGTGGCTGACTGAATATCAATGTGTTTGCTTGCTTTAGTTATCATGTTACATGTTTGAGTAGTAGAATTTTGATAAACTCTTTAATGAAACTCTCTTCTTAGAAATATTCTGACTGGCTGCTGCTTCTTGTTAACAACTATTTGTGACACGCGAGGATTGATTTTGTAGGTGGAGTATATTTTCTCTGACAAATCTGGGACTCTAACAAGAAACCTGATGGAAATTTTCAAATGTTCAATCGGGGGAGAAATTTATGGCACCGGTGTTACTGAAATAGAGATGGGAACAGCTCAGCGAACTGGAGCTAAAATTGATGTATGTTTCTTTTCCATTGGAGGTTCATAAAGTAGTCTGATTTGTGCCATGCCGTAGTCTAATGACTTTGTTTTTCAGGTTGAGAAGCAGCCGAACATAGCACGTGAAAAGGGTTTCAATTTCGATGATTCGCGGCTCATGAGGGGTGCTTGGAGGAATGAACCTAATGCTGAGTCTTGCAAGGTGGGTTATCAACTGAGGAGTTCAAATTTGTCAGAAGTGCGAAATGTATACTAAAAGC
This sequence comes from Striga asiatica, assembly GCA_008636005.1. Classification (NCBI taxonomy): domain Eukaryota; kingdom Viridiplantae; phylum Streptophyta; class Magnoliopsida; order Lamiales; family Orobanchaceae; genus Striga; species Striga asiatica. Next base: position 433,212 of record BKCP01009737.1, read on the forward strand.
TATCTTGTTCCTTAGCATCTATCCATATTCCAGATCCTGCCCTGTTTCTGTTGTTGATCCACTAAGATTAACATACTTTTGTTTAACGTGTTTACATTCATTTATCTGATATTTTTATTTCTGCGCTTACCTGTACAAGTAGCCATTTGATTTATCATACATCAAAGAATATAGTGATTTTCGAACTTCCATATTTAATTATTACTCCCTGCTAGATGGTGGTTCATATTTGGATGATATTTTATTTTGTGTAGGAGTTCTTCAGGTGTCTTGCTATATGTCATACTGTGCTTCCTGAAGGTGACGAGTCCCCTGAAAAGATCCGATACCAAGCTGCATCCCCTGATGAGTCAGCCTTGGTTACTGCAGCAAAAAATTTTGGCTTCTTTTTCTACAAGTAAACATTTTGTCAATCGTCTTTTTTACTGCTTTGAGAATATGATTTGTAGTGAGACTTACAGTGTCAAACTGCAGGCGTTCACCCACAACCATTTATGTACGTGAGTCACATGTTGAGGAGATGGGAAAGGTTCAAGATGTTCCATATGAGATCTTAAATGTCTTGAGTTCAATAGGTAAATTATATTTTTTTTATCTTTTTTGTGATTTCCCTTTAGTACTTGATTAATATATTTCTGAAAAATTGTTTTGGTATGATGTAGTACGAGGAAGCGCCAGTCTGTTGTATGTCGATATCCAGATGGTGGACTTGTACTCTACTGCAAGGTAGCTATATGAGTTGTGTGCATCTGTCATTTGGGTTTTTTTCACGAGGAGTAAACATCGACATTTTTCTGTGACATATTTGCAGGGTGCAGATACAGTGATATACGAGAGGTTGGCAGAAGGAAGCAATGATTTGAAAAGAACAACTAGGGAGCACCTGGAGCAGTTTGGAGCCTCTGGATTGCGTACTCTTTGCCTGGCTTATAGAAACTTGAACTCCGATGTATATGAGAATTGGAATGAGAAATACATTCAGGCAAAATCTTCATTGAGGGACAGGGAGAAGAAATTGGATGAGGTTTGTTTGGTTTTGTTTGACCTATTAGTATACCAAAACATTCTTTATATTTACCTGTTCGTTGGTGTATCTGTTTTATTTCTTGTTATTTCATGAATGTCAATGCCACAATTATTCTCAAGAATCTTCTGTTATATGGATTTTACTCTCTCTCTCTCTCTCTCTCTCTCTCTCTCTCGCACGCACGCACACACACACACACACACACACACACACACACATTTTGCCTAGACGGAATGTTATGCACTTAATGGCTATCTAATTAGAATAGGAGTAAGAAAAGACTGTCTTACTGTGTATAAGGTATGCGGTTTAATAAAAAAGTATTTTGAAATCTTAATTTCATGCCTACTCTGAACTAGCACGACGTGAAATGAAATAAAAAAATCTGAAAACTTTCTCATTCTTGGTGGTAGGATAATGAGGTTAAAATGTGGTAGATAAATGTAATAATGAAATTTGGATGCTCAAGCTCATTTGGCACTCTGGAAGCTTTTTATTCTTTTCTATTTTATTCTGTAACTTAGATGGTGCTCGACTTAATTGATAAACCCTTTTTCTGTTGAGTTGGAACATGATGCCTAAAATGTATTAATGATCAAGTCCTTCTGTTTTTATTTTCTCCGTTAGTCTCATTAAACTTGTTATCAGTAAAATTTATTTTTTGTAATAGCCCGACATGTAAATTTGGCAGGTTGCAGAACTAATTGAGAAGGAACTTATCTTGATTGGATGTACTGCTATTGAAGACAAGCTTCAGGCGGGAGTACCTGCATGTATAGAGACCCTTGCTCGAGCTGGAATTAAAATTTGGGTGCTAACTGGTGACAAGATGGAGACAGCAATAAATATAGCCTATGGTAGTAACACTAACACCCTTATTTTATTTTATTTTATTTTTTTTTTAAATTTATATAACTAAAACCTGCTTCAATAATTTCTTATATATATCCTTCTGCTTACTGCAGCATGCAAGTTGATAAATAACAGCATGAAGCAATTTATAATCAGCTCTGAAACTGACACCATTCGAGAAGTTGAAGATAAGGTGAGATCCTATTATCCCTTCAAATAATGGGAGATACTTGTTTTCTTCTTTAATTCTTTCCTCTTCTTAACATGGTGTTGCCTGGATATCAGGGTGATCAAGTCGAGCTTGCTCGCTTCATGAAGGAGACAGTAAGAAATGAGCTGAAAAAATGTTTTGAGGAAGCACACGAGCTTCTTCTTTCCCCGTCCAGACCTAAACTGGCTCTTGTAATTGATGGGAACTGTTTGATGTTTGCACTGGACCCCAGTTTACGAGTAATGCTGTTGAATTTGAGCTTGAATTGCAGTGCAGTTGTTTGCTGCCGAGTTTCCCCATTACAGAAGGCACAGGTAAAGTTTTTTAAAGTGTAGTTTGTCCTCATTGACTCGGCACATGGATTTACAAACTGAGGTTGTGTTTGGTAAGCATATAAGCTAACTTATAGCTTATTTGGTTAGCTTATAAGCTTCCTGTATTCAAATAAGCTTGGTTTGGTTTGGTAGGACGAACTTTTTTAAAAAGCTCGAGCTTATCTCATAAGCTTTCTTAGGCAGTTTTTCAATAAAAGCCAATTGAGTTTTGAATTTCAGCTAGTTTATCAGCTAATTTACCGAACACTTTTGTCATATAAACTAGTTTTTTAGCCATAAGTCATAAGCTATTAGCTATGAGCTCGAAATTCACTTAAAAATTATAAGTTAGCTTATCAGCTAGGTTTACCAAATCTTTTTGCTGTTTTTAGGTTACAAGCCTGGTTAAGAAGGGGGCAAAGAGGATTACACTAAGTATTGGTGATGGTGCTAATGATGTCAGCATGATTCAGGCTGCTCATGTTGGTGTTGGGATAAGCGGGCAGGAAGGTATGCAAGCTGTGATGGCAAGTGATTTTGCAATTGCGCCGTTCCGATTTTTGACTGAGTTGCTCCTCGTGCATGGACGGTGGTCTTATCATAGCATATGCAAGGTTTATTTATTCTAGTCTACTATAATCTGTTTTCTGTGCACATAATTAATAATTATTAACTTTCTCAAACTCGACTATTTTGTCCCAGGTTGTGACGTATTTTTTTTACAAGAACTTGACGTTCACGCTCACTCAATTTTGGTTCACCTTCCAAACTGGATTTTCCGGCCAAAGGTTTTATGACGATTGGTTTCAGTCGCTGTATAATGTTATTTTCACGGCCCTGCCTGTCATCATTATAGGACTTTTCGACAAGGTATGTTTTTTTTTTTCTTTTTTTTTTTTTTTTTTTTTGTGCGACCCTTATTTTTTTTTTTTTTTTTTTCTGTATCTTCATTTTAATTGAAACTGTTTGTCTTGGCAATATCTTACTTAGGCTGCAATTGAAAACAAATCTTTTTCCCATTGGCTGCACTAACTCAAGTTATATCCTAGAATGTGGGATTTATTAAAATCTTCAAAAGATAACAATACTCTCACTCTGGTTTTGTTTCCAATTTGACTACACAACTTCTAAGTTCTAAACTAAAATTTTAATCTTTACCAAAACACTTACTTTTCATTTACATATTCCCAAAAACGAATAATTGTCCAAATTTACCCTTTATTCTAGTAGTTTATTCCCAGTCATACTTGTGTTTTTTTGTTTTTTTTTAATCTTTTAGCTTTTGTTTGCGGTAAGTTTTCGATGAGATCCTTAATTTTAATAAAAATATCTTATAAAATTCAAGATTTCTTCGAAAAAATGATGAGATGTGATAAAATCAGAAAAGTTTGAGAATATGGGCCCACCTGAAATCTGGCTTACCCCCACTTCCTCATTTTTGAGGCCTACTCTAATAGATTTATTATTATTCTACACCTCGAAAAGTTTGTTTCGTGACTATTAATTTTTCTGAATGCAAAGAATATTATAGTGTTGCTCCATTTATAATACCCTCTTTAGTTTTTCCCTTATCATTTTTTTCATAGGATGTGAATGCAATGCTTTCCAAGAAATATCCCGAGCTGTACAAGGAAGGAATACGCAACTCATTCTTCAGATGGAGAGTAGTGGTGACTTGGGCTTTCTTCGCAATTTATCAGTCGCTCGTTTTGTACTACTTTGTTGTGGCATCGAGCAACCGAGCCATGAATTCGGCTGGCAAGATGTTTGGCCTGTGGGATGTTACTACAATGGCCTTCACAACCGTAGTTGTGACGGTGAATCTGCGCCTCCTTATGATGTGTAACACCATTACCAGGTGGCATTACATCAGCGTGGGAGGAAGCATATCGCCTGGTTCGTATTTGTTTTCGTTTACTCGAGTGTCGTGTTACCTAAGGAACAATGACCTCAGCCCAGATGAGGCCCGAACCTATGCCATAATGCAACTCCCGGGCCAGAGTCAAAACACACTGGCTTTGCTTTCGACTCCCCAGGTTACGAGTCGTTTTTCGCATCACAAGCCGGGGTTTACGTGCCTCACAAGGCGTGGGATGTGGCTAGAAGTCGACACAAGAACCCGAGAAAGAATTGATTTTTTTTACTTATTTGTACAGATTTTTGTATATTTTACTTATTTGTACAGATTTTTGTTCTGTCATTTTTCTTTCTGTATCTGGGTGGCCACTTTTTGATTCTATAGCTATATGTAGAAATCAGTTGTAACATATGCTGCACAATTTATATATATATATATATATATTTTTTCGTTAGGAAATTTTTGTGTTGTACCAATTTATATATCTTTGTTTTCGCGTATTATATATTCCATATGGGTGGGTGGGATTCATCTTTGTGATAAGTCAATCCAATGAGACTCATTAGGCCCAACCCAAATACTCCAGATTCCTTTCGAATACGTGCTTGGCACTGATATTTCTAGGGTCCATAATCTTCATTGTTCTGGCCAAGAATTTCTATTTTTCCAATCATCATATTTAATTTTAATATTTATATGACATATTGTTGATTAAAATTTGAATATTCTCTAACAGTGTATCTTAGCTAGTGCTGTTAAATTAAACGAGCTTGGTTCGGCTCGAGTTTGAGGCCTTAACGAGCCGAGCTCGAGCTCATTTAAAGCTCGTTTGGCGAGCTCGGCTCGATAAGGCTCGAAAATAGAATTTTTATATAATTTCTTTATAATTCGGCTCGTTAAAGCTCGAGATCGGCTCGATAAGGTCTCGAGCTCGAGCACCCTAAGCTAGAGCTCGGCTAGGCTCGTTTACACCCCTAATCTTAACTACTATCAACTTATAGAGTTGTTGAACGAAATGAGAGCTCGAGTTGACCCGTTTAATAAACAAGTTGATGTTAACTTTATTTGAAGTTCTCGCTTAGTTAATTAGTCTGAGTCTATTTTGTTAAGATTAAAACTTGGTAGTTAGTTCGTTAATATTAGATATTTATTAATCTATTAATAGTTGAGTTTGAATTTTGCTTGACTGAGTCGATTAAAATTCCAACTCCACTATCAAAAAATTGCACTCGTCGATTGAACTTGGCTAGACTCATTCATTCTGTTGGTGCCAACTCATAGCATTTTACCCTTGAGCTGTCAGCGCTCCACGTGTCCCGCACCGTTTTGAATTGACCCGGCACCTAACGCGCCCACAGGCCGAGAAATTTCTGATCCCCTTTTATTTTATTTCCCAGAAAAAAAAAGAAAAAGAAAAATTAGAGCTTTTCACCATATTTCTAACGCCCTCGCCGCGAAACCTACCATCCAAGGCGATAGAGCCAAATTATGAAGCGAAAAATCCGTACTAAATTGACCTAGGAACCTCCGAATCCCAGATCTCAAGTGATCCTCGGCGGCGGCGACCGGCCGCGCCCGCGATTTCAGATTTCAGATCGGAGAAAAAATTAAGGGAAACAGGTTGAGGGTTTTGTTGTTTTCGGACGGGGGGGACAGATAAATTCAGCCAAAATGCCGGTGCACGGGGATCTGAACAGGCAGATAGATCAGCTGATGGAGTGCAAGCCGCTGCCGGAGGCGGAGGTGAAGGCGCTGTGCGACCAGGCCCGGGCGGTTCTGGTGGAGGAGTGGAACGTGCAGCCGGTGAGGTGCCCCGTCACCGTTTGCGGCGATATCCACGGCCAGTTTTACGACCTGATCGAGCTTTTCCGGATCGGCGGCAACGCTCCCGATACGAATTATCTTTTCATGGGGGATTACGTTGGTTGGTGTTTGCTTCTTCTCCTTTTGGTTTTTGTTTTGATTTTGTTGGTGGGGAGCCTGTTCCTGATCTGTTTGTTTGATTGGATGTGTTTGAGTGAGGATTTGTTCTTGGTGTGAGGTTGATTTTGGTGGTTGTGGTTGGTACATCCAGTGGTTTTACTTGGTTGCTGGTTTTAGTTTTAGCTGATTAAGTAGACTATACAACTAATAGATACGTAGCCGATTATTCTAATTTGCTTTTCCCTTTTTGGTACTTTTTGCTTGCTTTGTTTTGAAAGAGAATACAACTAAAGCCTGTGAAAGCTGATCTTGAGGATTTTTCCCCAAATTTAAACAAAAATTCTGTAAATCTTGCAATTCTTCCTAAGGCTAATCATATTCTAGGTCATTATTTGCAGTAGAAGTTGGATATTACTTAATGCTTCCTGGTTTGCTAGTGAGTTGGATATGTTCGTGGAAACTGAATCAAAGATCATTTACACGTTTTCTTATCCATATGGGTAACATGTTTACTTATGCAGTGTAGCAAAGATATTTTTTTGAAATGCTGGGGTTTCTTTCATTTTGCTCAGTCTCATGATGTTACTGATTATGGCTGACGCCGGCCTTTTAAATTGTTTCAATTTTGTCATGGTTTGGCTTTTATTTCAAACCAGTAAGTGGACTGCTTGCAATCGGCTGATATAATTTTTTATTTGTTATCCGATACATTAGTTATGCAAACCATGATATCATACATGTCTTGATATGCCTGCGAAATGCATCATTTATAACTTTGCGAATATTAAGCCAGGGTTTTGATTTACTTTTTGTATATATCTTTTATTTCTTTAATCTTTGTGGTACACCAAATTTGACGCGTGAAGCAATAAAAAGAAAACAAAAAAAGTTTTTTTACTGATGTGTGCCTCATGTAAAGTGCTTCTAGTGAGTTCGGTTTTATGCATTGAACCCTGCTACTCCCCAGAAGAAAAATAAAAGAAAAAAGAAAAATACGGGTGATTACATGATCTTTTTGGTCAATTTATTAGTTTTAGGAACAGTTAGTCTCATGTTACTTGAATACACATGTTACCCATGTAACATTACGTTCAATGCAGACCGTGGTTATTACTCAGTGGAGACAGTCACACTCTTGGTGGCTTTGAAAGTTCGTTATAGAGATAGGATTACAATCCTTAGAGGAAACCATGAAAGTCGGCAGATCACTCAAGTGTACGACTGTTATCTTCTCTAGTGATCTTTTACTGGTTGTGTTGTACGATTGATTTATATTACTGCATTAGTTGGAACATAATCTGTCTAAAAGTTAATGTTGGTTCCAATAATTACTAAAATGGATTTCTGATGATAATTGTGTAAGGATTTTTAACCATGTAATTCGTCAAATGAAAAGTTGTAAGTTGTGGACTTGAGAACCGCTTGTTATGAGTCATATACTGTGTGAATGCTACATCTGGCAAAGTAATCTTACAATAGTAAGACTGCTTGATCATTATGTAGGGAATTCCCGCCACATACAGTGACAGCACAGGTTTTGCAAGTTAATGCATGCTCATCCGGTTATGCATACATAATTTCATATTATAAGCTCTTTTACAAATGAAACCAAACCACATGGAATTCATGAAGTTTTTGGTTTAGGTTACAGCCAGCAATTGCATGAATTATGGCAATGCATGAAATACCTGCATACCTTTTAAGTGGGCCAAAAAAAAATAAAAATAAAAATGGATGTGATAAATGATGTTTTGAGTAGGCTTCAAACACTTGACCTTACTGGCGGTGTCTTACAGGTAACAACTGGACTAGTTTACTGTAAATAAATTTAGATGGTATTTTCATTGAAATTTATTTTATGATCTAATTGTTACGAGTTCTGGATTTTTCCCCGTGTCCAAGATTATTCATTAACCTGGTATCTTAAACCAGGTATGGATTTTACGACGAATGCCTGAGGAAGTACGGCAATGCCAATGTGTGGAAGTATTTTACTGATCTCTTTGATTATTTGCCCTTGACAGCTCTAATCGAGAGCCAGGTTTGGTTGACAAAAACGCGCCTTCATTTTCATATCGATTATCCCGTGTTTATCATATCTGATGTTTCACAGTGCTTTTCTTGTAGATATTCTGCTTGCATGGTGGTCTTTCACCTTCACTTGATACCTTGGACAATATCCGAGCTTTAGACCGCATACAGGAGGTATGAAATAAAAATTTAAATAAAATTTATCGCCCGTGAGAGCCGTTTCTCTAAAACGCGCCTCGATTTTATTCTTAAATAAAATTCATTTTGGATGAAATTACATTTAGGTCCCTCACGAAGGACCAATGTGTGACCTGTTGTGGTCCGACCCGGATGATCGCTGTGGATGGGGCATCTCCCCACGTGGGGCCGGCTACACGTTTGGACAGGACATAGCATCTCAATTCAACCACACTAATGGACTCACACTCATTTCAAGGGCTCACCAGCTTGTCATGGAGGGTTACAATTGGTGTCAGGTTAGTAGTCTCTAGTATGAATTTTTGTTTTACTTCTATCCAAGAATCATTCCATAATTTGACAAAAAACAGTTGTGCTTGGATACAAATATATTCGCTCATAGTGAGATTTCAAGTTTATAGTAAAATAATATTAAAGATAAAATAATGAGCGGTTAGTTAAAATTATGTAAGTGAATGAATAATGAATTAAAGTTTATGTGATGTGTAAGAATGATTGATTACTACTACTTCCTATTTTTAATAAGTGTTGTTTTGAGAAGTTGTACAATAATTAAGAAATTTTTTTTACCAATATTAACCCTCAGAGATAGAGATGGATGTTGATAGAGATGGATGTTTTGAGAAAAGATGAAGAGTAAATATGAAAAGACGTAGTGTATTTATTAGCTAGATGATGGTAATAATGGAAAAATATGTACAAAAGATCCAAAACGTCATTTATTTAGTTAATTGTTGATAAAGCTAAAATGACATTTAAAAAAAATAGGAGGTAGTATCATTTATATATATTTATAATGTTGAGGATAATGGAGTTGGGTTAAAGCCGAATTAGATTTTGAGTATGGATTGAGTATGAGTTGAGTTATTTTACATACAAACACACCCTACACATTTACTTAATTGTGTCTGCATGGATTTTGTAGGAAAAGAATGTAGTGACAGTGTTTAGTGCCCCGAACTACTGTTACCGATGTGGAAACATGGCTGCAATACTCGAAATTGGGGAGAACATGGAGCAGAACTTCCTTCAGTTTGACCCGGCCCCACGGCAGATCGAACCTGACACAACCCGTAAGACTCCCGATTATTTCCTGTGAATTGAAATTTGTCTTGGGACATTGAAAAGAGGAGTTGTTAGTTGATGATAATCGTCGAAATCATTCTTAGTCTGCGTATTTTGCTCGGAAAAACCTAAACTCAAAGGCATGGAACCAAGGACACGACTTCTTTGTATATTTTCCCAAAAAGTAGAAAGTAAAGGATGACATTTATATAGAAGTTTTGCAACTTATGAGTTCCATTTTTCCTTTTGTTTTATTTTTTCTTTTTTCTTTTTAAAGATACGGTTTTCATTGTTCGATTAGTTTTTTTTTTTCCTGTTTTGAGTGTGAAGTTACTGAGTTTTGTATGAACGCGTATTTGTTTGGTAGTGAGATGTTTGTGCAAAGGACTGACCACATTAGTATGGTACCAAATTGTCTGTAATAAGGGCGCGTGTATTCAATCGGTTATGATTCAATTTGGTTGGTTAAAATGAGTAATTTGAATGAAGTTGATTGAGTGAAGGATTTTGAGTTTATAATTAAATAATGTTTAAAATGTAATGATTAAAGTTGATGTTATGTAAAAATAGTAGAAAAGTAATTATACGAGTAAAATGGGTAGTGAATTAAAGTTTATGCGAGGATGATGAATTGATATTATTAAATTATATTGATGAATTGATATTATTTAATTATATTGATAAAAATAGGATAGTGAGTTGATGAGTCAAAATTGATTATGATTTATGCTTTTCACAAATTCTATGGAGCCATCCGATTATTTTTTTATGGAGTCATTCACCACTTAATGTGTTGACACATGTCCAAAGTGTATTTATTGCAGGACTCGTGTCAATACACTATTGGTGAGTAAGTGTGGATGACTCTATAAACCGAATTATCTGATGGTTCCATAACAAAACTGTTAATACTTTTAATCACGCCTAAATGAACTTGTTATGGTTATGATCCATATCTAACCACGCCTTAATGAAACTGAGGAAATAGATTTCATACAAATCTACTTTTAAAATTACTAAATTTGCTAAATTATTACAGTTTAGGGCAGATTACATGGGCAAAACTGAAAAGAATTTAAAAGTAGATTTTTATGATAAAATACAAAGATTTCATATGAAAATAATGGCAAAATTTATTTATTAATTTAGTCTTATCCTCTCTCACAAAATAAACGAGCGCTAAATGTTTCTATTTTCAGATTAGGACCCAAATCCACTCACCCCAAACACACACACACAAACACAGTCAGCGGAAGAACACTTGCAATGGCACACCAGCTAACCCGCCGCACATCCACCGTTCTCCGACCGATCTCCGCCGCCCGCCTCCTCACCACCTCCGGCACCACCCCGATCACCGTCGACACCGCTCCCCTTCACCACCCACACAACCTCGATCCCCCCTCATGGGAGAAAGGACGATTGCTCCAAGGGGAAAGGGGGCTCGATGCATTTCTACAGGAAGGAGGGCGGATTTTACGGCGTCCATGGAATTTTCGGGGCTCAGATCCCGTTGGGCTGTGGATTGGCTTTTGCGCAGAAGTATAGTAAGGATGATAATGTCACGTTCTCCAGATACGGAGATGGAGCGGCCAATCAGGGTCAGCTGTTTGAGGCTCTGAATATGGCCGCGCTTTGGAATCTGCCGGCCATTTTTGTCTGCGAGAACAATCACTGTAAGTGTCTGAATGATGTTAGTTTGGTTGGTTTTCTATGGAATGCTGAGATAAAATTGGTTGGGTTTTCCATTTGCTTGTGTGGTCTCTGGTGATGGTTGAAAGTTCTTGAATGATTGGGCGTTTGTATTTATCATCTGAGTACTGTGGCTTAGTTTGCTTACTTGAAACTGGTGCACAGATGGAATGGGAACAGCAGAGTGGAGGGCTGCTAAGAGTCCAGCTTATTACATGAGGGGAGATTATGCTCCTGGGTTGAAGGTGAGTAGGGCTTTACTCTTAACTGACATTTAAAAAATAATAAAAGGAAAATTGTTTCAACTTTCTTGTAACAAAAGCTGGGGTCCTTTTTTCTTTTAGAGAGAAAAAAAAAAAAAAAAATGTGTCATGAACTAGACCTGTTTGGATGGTGTTCCTTCTCCAATTTACTAATGATTCTTTCCAGACCAGTAAAGTTATCACCTTCACGCTCGCACAAGTATGTTTTCTGGTAAATAGAAATTAATCATTGTTCAGAGAAATGAAATGAAATTTTCAGAAGAACGTTGCATATTAGACACATTTTTGTTTGGGTATTCACTTGCCTTGGTTGTTTTTAAACAAATCAAGGGGAAAAAGAAAAGAACAAACTCAGGGCAGATTACTTCGGATTATGATTCAATAAATATAGGTTCAGTTTTCATTTACAATTTGTTGCTACTCACACGATCACACTTTATTGCAAAATGATTTCAGAGCTGTCCTTTAGTCCTCAGTTTTGTGCTATTTTGAACCGTAAAGACAGTTTGTTAGACTTGCCTTTTTTGAACTCGTTTAGTTCACGGTTTAAGCTGAGCTAAGCCTGTTAAGGCTCGAGAATATGGGGTTTTATATAATTTTTCGAAGCTGTATCTTTATGTGGCTCATTATTATTGATAAAAGCCGAACCCAATCTTGATGAAGGCTCGAGGTTGAGCATTAGAAGCTCGAGCTCGGTTTCGGCTCATTATATCTTTAATTATCATAATATTATTGTGAACAAAATATGTCGGTTCCAAATTTGTGCTGAAGCTGAAAACAATGAATTGGACGTGGACTCATATGTCATATATCACTAACAAACAAAATAATCAAACAATGAAGCAAATTTGATGTGCAAACTACAAATGAAAAACAGATATATAACTTTAAGTGCTGGCAATTGGCAAACGACACCGTCTGACAGGTTACTCATTCCTTGTATATCCTATTTCAGTAAATGGGGCCAATTGCAGTTTATGAGAACCCGTGGACCCAATTAATAAATTGTAGAATTTGGTTATACCAATGTGTATTATTCAGAGAATCCAAAGCAAACCTAACAAATATGCATTTGCTCGTAAATTTCTTAATAGATTCTATCTGGTGTTCAATTTAATAGTACATTTTACAACCACTATTTGTTAGCAAGATTCTAATTTCTGTTCAATTTAATAGTACATTTTACAACCACTATTTGTTACCATTATTATTATTATTATTATTATTATTATTATTATTATTATTATTATTCTTTTTTTATGCTTTGTCATATTGTTTCTTGAAAATGGGTGAAAATCAGTTTTATTCATGTTATGATATTTTTATAAAGATAAGGATACTTTATACGTTTTATCATAAGTAAATTTATTATTTATAATAGGTCGGATAACCATCAGGCAGGGGTGCTCTTTTTATAAATACTCATTATACAATGCCAGCTTTAATAAATATCATAAATAGAAGTATAACAAAATATGACATTTGATAGTATAAGTATACATTTCTTTTTTTCATGGAGTATGGTTGATCGACCCACCCACATAATTGTTATGTGATCTCACCTAAAAGTTGTGATTATCAATAAGGTGTGCACAATTCAAAACCAAGGTAAAATTTGAAAGTAATAATTAAACAAATGCTTATTGCGCTAAACTAAGTTAGCGAGTTGAGCTGAACATTAGTTTTATTGAGTTAGACTCAATTTGACTATTGCTCGAGCTCAAGCTTAACGAGCTGAACATCTTTAGGTTTGGCTCGATTCAACAAAAACATAGGCGCCCGAGATCAAATCAAATTTTGTTTGAGATTGACTTGAAGTTTCAACAATAAATAATTATGTTTAGGAAAAATTGATTAGTTTACATAAATTCAAGCTTCTCATCAAACACTCAAACTTATAAATTATAGTTTCCAACTCAACTCGAATTTTTACTTTAAATTACTAGAGTTTGTTCAAGCTCGAGCTCTTCTCAGCTGCTCTAACTCATGTAGGGAGAATTTACTAAAGAAGAAAAACAATGTTTTAAATTGGGTGGGTTTTAAAGGGCATAAAGCACGTGGTCAAGTGGATCGCAGAACAGCTGTCAACATCACAGCTCAGCCTCAAAAAACCCAAATCTGAGCTGGCAAAACACTGTCCACCTCATTTCCCTATCATTTACTACCCTCATTGCCAAAATTTATTTACTGCAAGATTTCAATAAATATTACTCTTATTCCTTTTCCCTATGTTGTTTTTTACTGTTTTCAAAATTTGAGCCCATTATTTCCCGACATTTTATTAATTAGTCCCAATGGGCTGCACTGGAATTAATTTACTGCCAATGTTAGTCTGAACCAAATTTATGTCATCTGTACCGTATGAGCAAATCGATAACATTAATGTAGCACAAAATACAAATAAACATTTTTTCCCTAAAAAATATAAAATAACAAAAATTAAATAAACAAACTATAAGTTCAATCTTCAGATTAGTTTTCAAGTTGGTTGTTTGTTTGTTACTAAGTCTGAATTTGGCTATGTTTGGTAAAATTAATTGGAAAATTAGTTGATAGTCGATGAATTAATTCATTGTTTATAAGTGAACTCTGAGTTTACAACTGATAGCTTATTATCAATTGATAGCTTACAAGTGAATTTTGTGCTTATAGCAGATGATTTATTGTTGAAAACTATTTAATATAATAAAAATATTTTGTAAAATTAGCAAATAACTCAGTAGAAATAAAATT
>BKCP01009737.1:447767-460249 GCA_008636005.1 Striga asiatica
AAAAAAAAAGAAAATGAAAGAAAAAAGGAAAAAAATTACTAGCATTAGCTGAAAATAAGTCAATAACCTTTAAAGTATGATTTTTAAACATGTTAAAATAACATGAAGAATAACATAAAATTTAATGTAGTAACTCTGTTACAATTTTATTATTTTATATATCACTTTACTTTTAAAATTAATAAACGGTAAATATAAATATCAATTAATGTTATTTGTTATATTAAAATGACTTCATGACACGTGCGTTAGAACTCCATAGTCTCCATGGCCACTGTTCTTTTCTTGCACGACCAATCTCAGAGCCCATTCATTATCTTCCATCTTAACTATAAATTATATCCACATCTTTTACAGAAGATCAAAAGGAGAAAAGAAAAAGGAAAGTTGAAACATACATTAGCGACGTGCTTCAGTGGCGGATCCAGAAATTTTCATGAGTCTGGACAAAAAATAGTTCGAAGAAATTTAACCATATTGCACAAAGTACTTATATTAACAATTAAATAAATCGTTGAAATAATCGAGTGTTGAGGGGTTCCCTATTTAAATTGTCTTTGACTTGATGCTAAAAAAATGAATTTGAGAATGGAGTCTAGTTATTTTATTTTGCATTTTTATTATTATTATTAAGACATATACCAAAAAAAATTTACAATCCTTTTCCCGTCATTTTTTGTAATAAGAAATAAACAAGTCATTTTGAAATATAATTTATTAATTTAAGAAAAGCCTAAATGTCATCATTTTTGTTTATCTCCTTATAGATAATGTAGAGTTTTTTATTATCAATTTCCAACGCTTTGTAATTCTATAAGTTAGTCCATACAAATATTGATCTTTATCCAGAACTTTCAAATTTAAACGCTTGGGTAATTTAAATCGTAAATATATATTAAAAGTCGATAATATTTGTATGTATTATCATTTCTTATACTTAAATTAGTCATATTTTGACAATATATAATTTGACATTCATATTTTATATGTAAATTAAAATAATTATATCTATAGGATCTCTATCAATAAAAATTTAAATATTTATCAATTATAATTAAAAACAGTAAATTTATCTATCAAGCTTATTATGTGACGTAAATACTAAAAATAGTATAATATAATATCGTGGAATCTGACCGGTGAGATGTATCAATTTGAATATAAACAATAATGTTATTTTGTAAGAATTATTTAAAATTTTAAACTAAAAACTTGTATTTATATTTTTACACATATTAAATGTAAATTTTTAATTAGCACAAAAAATTGAGCCTAGGCAATTGCCTAGGCTCGCCTGCATCTCGGTCCGCCCCTGACGTGCTTGATTACAAAAATTTCCGCTCGAAATCGATTTTTGTTAATTAGAATTAATTTTAAAAAAAAAGTGTTATAATAAATTTCAAATATTGATTTTGGTACTATTAGAATAAAGGATTTGTTAAATAATTAAAAAGATTAATTAAATAATTGTGATGGGTGTTTTCATATCTCAACCTCTAAAACATTTTAGTAGTATATCATGACTCATATGGATATATTTGAAAATTATGACACACTAATCTCACTGCATATACTATATAAGGAAAATGCTACAATCCCGTTACGGAACCATTCCGTTGAGATTTGTAACCGTTAGATCGTCAAGTAACCGTCAATGATAGTTGATCTAACGGTTACAAATCCCAACGGAATGATTCCGTAATACAAAGGTAATTTTAGGTAAACATTGAAGCATATTCACTCTATTCACATAACAAAATCTCCTCACATATCACAGTCAAACAACTTCCCAACTTTCATTTACAATTCCATTTCATTATTATGGTAATAAAATGATTAAAATCACACTTTATTGTGGATAAAAATAATTTCTTGTACCCCTCTGTTTCTCCTCAACTATTGCTGTACATACAATGATACAAAACTAATAAATAATTTCTTGTACCCCTTCGTTTTCAAGATCCAATTTTTCCTTTCACCGTAATATATTTACCCCTTTTTGTTATCCTTTCATTCAAAACCGCGTTATATATACTCGCTTCATTTCCCCAAATATCTCTATCTGTATGAGCTTCAATTTTCCTTCTCTCTCTCTCTCTCTGCATAATGTACCCCCAACAGTACAATTTCTCTCTCTAAAACCACATTACATCTAAACCCACTTAGCAAGATCTCATATTTCCCCCAAGAACCATCAAGAATGGTTCTTTCAAGATACTCGCCGACGGCCCTCCCGACCGCCGCCGGAATCCTCCTGCTCATCCTCCACATCAGCCCGCCGCCGCCCTGCCGCGCGATCCGCTCCTTCCCGGAGAACGGCCCTTCCGCCGCTGCCCGTTTCGGATTCTCCGAGGCGCCGGAGTATCGCAACGGCGCCGGCTGCCCTGGCGGCGCCGCCGCTCCGTACGACCTGTCCCTCGTCCACGTGGCGATGACCCTCGACTCGGAGTACCTCCGCGGCTCGGTGGCGGCGGTCCACTCCGTCCTCCGCCATGCGTCCTGCCCGGAGCAGGTCTTCTTCCACTTCGTGGCGGCGGAGTTCGACCCGTCAACCCCCCGGGTCCTGACCCGGGTCATCCGCTCCGTTTTCCCATCTCTCAACTTCAAGGTGTACATATTCCGCGAGGAAACGGTCCTCAATCGGATCTCCTCCTCGATCCGACCCGCTTTGGAGAACCCGCTAAACTACGCCCGGAGCTATCTGGGAGACCTGCTCGACCCGTGCGTGACCCGGGTCATCTACCTGGACTCGGACGTCATTCTCGTGGATGACGTGGCCAAGCTATGGCGGGTCGGGCTGTCCGGTAACCGGGTCATCGGGGCG
Source organism: Striga asiatica (assembly GCA_008636005.1). Lineage (NCBI taxonomy): Eukaryota > Viridiplantae > Streptophyta > Magnoliopsida > Lamiales > Orobanchaceae > Striga > Striga asiatica. The sequence goes on from BKCP01009737.1 coordinate 450,592, forward strand.
CCCGAGTACTGCCGGGCGAACTTCACCAAATACTTCACGGATAGATTCTGGTCCGACCCTATCCTGACCCGGAAGGCGTTCGGGTCTCGTACCCGGAGCCCCTGCTACTTCAACACGGGTGTGATGGTGATGGATTTGGGTCGGTGGAGGGAGGGGCATTTTCGGGAGAAGATAGAGAATTGGATGGAACTGCAGAGGAGGAACCGGATGTACGAGCTGGGGTCGCTGCCCCCCTTCCTGCTGGTGTTCGGTGGTGACGTGGAGCCCATCGGGCACAGATGGAACCAGCACGGGCTGGGGGGTGACAACGTGGCGGGATCCTGTAGGGCGCTGCACCCTGGTCCAGTGAGCCTGCTGCACTGGAGCGGGAAGGGGAAGCCGTGGGTGCGGCTGGACGAGGGGAAGCCGTGTCCGTTGGATCACCTGTGGGAGCCGTACGATCTGTGGAAGGGGCAGGATCGTCATTTAATGTTTTCGGGTGGGTTGGTTGAATATTCGAGTTTTATGTTTTGATTTTTTGTTTTTTTGTTTTTGTTTTTTTTGGGGGGTTTTTAGGGTAATTGGATTCGTTGGTTTTAGGTAAAGTTGTACAGAATGAGGGGGTGATTAAAACTTAAAAGGGGAATTTGTTGGTCAAAATTTGTCAAATTTGATTTGGCTGTGGATTCCTGTGATTGGGAACCAATTTTGGGCATTGTTACTGTATCTACAGACATTTGTGAATGAATAACAAATTGTTGTTGCATTTGAGGGTAATTTATTTGGTTTGGTCCATTTGATCCAACTTTGTGCCATGATTCGATTTTGATTATGTTTATTGATTTTAATTGAATTTAATGATTACAGTGATTTAGTTTTGAATAAAGCTAATAGTGAGATTTTGTGTTTGTTTGAGATGTAATATTTAAAATGTAATGATTACAATTAATATAATAAATAAATATGAGAGAAATTATTGAAAATGATAGTTAAAAATATGTGAGTAGATAAATAGTGAAATAATATTTATATTACGTGTGAGAATGAGTGACGATATTATTATATTATATTGAGTAGAGTTCAGTTGAATTAAATTTGAGTTGACTAGTATAAAAAAACTATCCAATCAATAAAAAACAGTTATAACCAATAGCCTGTGGCCTAAATAGATGAATCAGAATTACTTTTTATTTGTAATACAAGTCGTTCAAACATATCACCATAATCTTAGTTCATACCTCAATATTGTGGGACTCATCTAGGCATGTAAACAAGTAGAGTCGAGCTCGATTCGTTTATTGAGCTTGGCTCGAACTCGAGTCTTAACGAGTCGAGCCGAATTAAACACGTTTAATTTAAGAACACTTAGACAAATCTGAACTAAAAGTTTATTTCTTTACATTAGTGCTTGAAATCTTATCTGTCCATTGCAAATGGTGCTGGAAGAGTCATTGTTGACAATTTTCCTAACATAGTGCTAATAATGGACTAGATCAAAATGGCTCAATTAAATTCTAGTGCTTCTTTTATTAGTGAAGTTTCTAGAAAATATATATATATATATATATATCAAACGGCGCAATGTACCTTGGGTCGCTACGGAAACAACCTCCTTGTATAATTACAAGGGTAAGGTCTGTGTACAATTGACTCCCCAGACCCCAACCTGTTGGGAATATAGTGAGTATGTTGTTGTTGTTGTTGTAGTGCTTGAAATCTTAAAAATCCATTCGACTAAAAGTTTATTTCTTTACATTAGTGCTTGAAATCTTAAAAATCCATTTTTCACTGCATGAAGGAGGAATCAACAACTCCAATGTGTAAAGTGCCTAATGTTGCTAAGCTAAGCAAGTCATAGTTTAATGAGAAAGTCATGGTTGTTAAGATGGTGAAAAGCTTCATTATCAATCATTAAAAGGGTTAATACTTTAAACTGCTTGAGAATGACTTTACTTTATTTTATTTTTTTGGATCGGTGACTCTGACTATTTGTAAGTGTTAGAAATGAGCCCACTAATTTCATGAAACTTCTAGCAAACAAAGGTTTTCATGTGTTGTGATTTTGAACACCCTTTTTATGTGCTTTACGTGTTCTCCTAATTTTCTACACGTGGATGTCTCGTGAACCTTTCCAAGTGTGTGTTTTGCTTCTTCCCAAAAAGTTCACATAAAATAATTAAATAGATTTTACATTTGCAAAATTATTAGGTGAGGCCACCCGATCATTTGGCAAATTGATTCATTATATTTTTTCTTAAATAAAAATGTATGTTTATAAATATTTTTTTAGAATATAACAATTAAGTAAAAGTATGCACATTTTTATGTGTATCGAGTGTTAACTATTGAGTTATGAGTAGTTTTCCATATTTTGCTTTAGCAATTGTATTTCTTTTAGTACTTATGGATACTTTTTCATATTTTGCTTTAGCAAATATATTTCTTTTAAGATATATGGACGAAATATAAAAAATAATATAAATAAAAATGTGATATTTTGTTATATAATTTTATGTATCTTTATTGAAAACATATGACTGTTCGAACCATTGAACTTTTAAATTGATTTTATTTAATCCCAAGTTGTGATGGAATATTTTAATTTGATTTCAAAATAGGGCATGGGTCCAAAATTTTGTTTATTCTACTAGTTGTACTTGTAGCCCACTTTTAGCTGTTTGTGACTAATTAAATTCGTGGATGTTTGTGATTGTAGATTAAAGTCAATTCAATTTTGTTATTTACTGTTCATTTTGGGGCTTTTCACATTGGGTTGGAGTCTATTTGATATCAACTTTTTTCATTTTTCTTTACACATTCTTTTGCAAACTGGCAAATTCACAATTTAAAATCATGGTTCTATAATTTATGTCTCTGTTCAATGATTTAGTGTCAGTTATATTTTTTTATAAATGTTTATTTTATTTATAGGAAGATGAGAAAATTAAAGAAAGTGTCACATGTCCCAACTGTACTTCAGGCTGTCAATTTATTAAAAGCCGCAAGTGGCATTTTTTTTATTGTTATCTATGTCTAACACTCTAACTATGGCATTTAATCGTTTGAAAAAAAAAAAAACTATGTCNAATTATTTAAATTAATATTTTATAAATTAAATAATATTATTTTAATTTAAATTAACTTATTTTGTATTAAACAATATTTTTTAAATTAAATAAAATTATTTAAATTAATATTTTAAATATTAAATAATATGATTTTAAATTAAATACAATTTTTTAAATTAAAAAATATTATTTAAATTAATATTTTATTGATTAAATAATATTATTTTAAATTAATTAAAATTATTTTTAAAGTAAATATCATTATTTAAATTGATATTTTATAAATTAAATATTTTAAATTTAATTAAATTATTTTATATTAAACAATATCTTTTAAATTAAATTAAATTATTTAAATTAATATTTTATAGATTAAATACTGTTATTTTAAATTAAATAAACATATTTTAGATTAAATAAAGGTCGTTTAAGACAAGGTTAATTTAATCACACAATAATAGCCGGATTTTTTTATCACGCCAACAAGGATACATATCCCGCCAACTCATATGTATCCTTATCCCAATCCTATTTAGTAAGCGAGAGACCAACTTTATTCTATCCTATCAAGGCTACTAAACGAGGCCCTAATGTATTTTTAAATGTTTAATGAAATTCCTTAATTGAAGTGTAATCACATGGCTTCAATAGAGTTTAATGTATAATAGTATGTGAATAATGCAAAGCACCTGATTCTATAGATTATTGGAGTTAGGAGAATAGTATCATGAAAACTTGGAGTGTTGAATCTGTCATGAAGAAATGAATATGACCCTTTGCCAGATTTGCACTTTTCCTCACTTATTATTATTATTATTATTATTATTATTATTATTATTATTATTATTATTATTAACAATCTTGTTATACGAAACCAAGACTTGAATATGGTTTTTAGCATATTATTAGAAAAAGAAGAGAGACAATGAAGGCATACATTTATATATATATATATATATATATATATAATTACTAGCTAATCTCATTTAATAAAATATTTTCACTTTCCCTCCAAAGAGAGTTACATTTTTTTAATTAATTACTCACTAATCCCACATTTAAGAAATTTTTTTTTAGTTAAACCTAATTAATTAATGGCTAAATTAAAAAGGTTCCTTTTAGTTAATCTCAGATTTATGTTTCTTATTCTCATTTATATATATATAAACGTGGCAGTCATTATTGTTGTGCAGAAACTATATATTATTATTTTTTATTCCATTATGAATTGAATAAGCAATTAAAGTTATAAAAAATATTAATAAATATATTAAATACAAACATTATAATACAGATCATGTTACATTACAATATTAAAAGTAAAATTATTTTTTTTGTAATTTAATTTCCAACCATACTCCATCAAACATATAGCTGCAAAATGATAAGAAAGATTAGTTTCATAATTAAAATTAAAAATTTAGTTCCCCCAAATGGTAAAACCTTATAAATTAGTAGTATAGATACATTTAAATGACATATAATTTATAAACTTAGACTATACGCATAATAAGATGAATTAAAAAAATTAATGAATTAAATAAATAAATTATTATTATAGCAAAGTCTATATAAATATTATAGTAAAGTCTATATTGTCAATATTATCATTTAAAAAGTTCATTGAAAAAATATATGTATAAAAAAAATCCATATGATCATAATTAATAGTGCAAAATTAACTATATTTGACTTTTCATTTGGTAGTAATAATAAAATATTTTATATTACTACTATTCAATAAAATGCATTATTTATGCAGATTTGATTATCGCAATTGTTGTGTACAAATTGTTATATTTTACTGAGTATCGAATCAAGGATTCGTTTCCCGGGTCGATCTCTCGAGGAAGGCAGTTCGGAATCTAGCTTTGGTGTCGATTACACACGAAAAGAAAATAAATCCTAAACACTCTAATCAGATAAGGGGGTTTGAATAATTATCAACTAAGAAATAATAAAAAGCAATAATCTACCTAAAATATAAACTAACAAAGATGAAGAAGCTAGGGAGTCGGGAATAATTAATTCAAGTTCTATTCGCAAAACCGGGACATTAATCGTTCAATTTCAGATTGACACTCTCGTTTAAACATCTAGCGGTTCACTCCCAATAACTCTTCGTAACAAGGGATTGAACATAGATGAACAAGCTCGAGTATACAACACATGTCAATTATCTCAATCCCAATAACTTTTCGTAACAAGGGACGGGTCATCGACAAGCACGTATTTCAATCCAAAACCTATAGACTATTCAGTTACGAAATCATCTATCTCATGCGATCCTAGGTCTACGACTTCTCCCCTTTCGGTTCTAAAAGTCACCAATTCAATTAGAAGGTGTTTAATCAAATAATCATATAGAATCAACAAACCCTAACTCGACAATTCAATATCCAATCGTTACCAATTGCAAGATCGAAGTGTCACCCTTTGATTATATCAAACTATCAGACACAAATTCATCAATTCCGAACTAAATCAACTCACATAATCATGAACAAATCAAAGCCCGACAAATACAATTTAAACAAGAATAATCGTCCCCTATCCCTAGCAACAGGAATTAGCTACGCAAATTGAATTCAACATAATAATTCATTTCTCCCAATTCAACCATTATTCATGAATTAAACAAGAGAAAGAAATACTTACAATCAATCCAAATTCACGTGTTGAATCCACTTACAAAGCTTAATCCCTAATTATTAAAAAGAAGAAAAAAAATGAAGAAGAAGAAGGGAAAAAGAAGAGAAAAGGAGTTGTCGTGTTTTATCTCAGGCCTAGGGTTTCACTCCCAGGAGGGGAGATAAATTTAATCGCAATCCCGATCCCATATATATAGCCTAGCAGGTGACACGGTGTGATGAAGTGTAGCGCAGCGTGAGGTGCGCATGTGTCGCGGCGTGGAGGAACCATCACGGCGCGGAGCGGGCAAGTGTGCGGTCTCTGAACGTCCGTGGAGGCACCCGTGGCGTGGTGCAGGGCGTGGAGTATCAGGTTGCCGCGGCGCGGGGGAGTGCTGCGGTGTGGGGACGTGCTGGGCAGCTTCTGAGGGCCCGGGAAGGGTTGCTGCGGCGCGGAGGAAGGCAGTGCCGCGCCGCGGAGGGTTGCCGCGGCACAGCGCGCGGGGCTGCTGGATCGGCTGCGCGACTTTTGCGTTTTGGGGTCGTTTGGGCTCGTCCGAACTCGGAATTGAGTTCCGTTTTTTCCTATGCGTCGCTAACAAAGGCTTCTACGCAATTGTACTTTTAAATCTAACTTATTCTTGAAAACCCATTCTCTCAAATCTTTTGACTTTTAAATCCAACTTATTCTTGAAAACCTATTCTCTCAAAGCTTTTGACTTGAAGGTGACGGCTTCCGTGCACGACTTCACATATCGGGCCCGTCCGAACTCGAAATTGAATTTTGCTTTTTTCCTACTTGTAGCCAACGAACCCATCTATCTAATCATGATTTCTCGGCCCGTTTTCGAGCTAAAATTATTCCTCACGAGCTTCTGACCTGTACACCAAAACAAGAAGAAAAACGGGAAAAACATACGAAAAACACAAAAAGAACCAAAATAAAGGAAACCAAGCGATAATCAACAAAAGGAACTACAAACCAACAAAAATAACTAAAATGGGAAAAAAAGAACGACAAAACAATATGGAAAAACGTAACAAAAATGGGACAAACAGCAATCAACATTCTGTTTTATAAATTAAAAAATGTGCTGAATAAATTGTCTCATATTTTTCATTAAAAAAAAAACTGTTGGCCGTGAAAAAAAAAATATTATTTCACAATTATAAATATAAATATGATTAATTTTCATTAAACAATTTCTCTTTAAGATAAAAGTGGCGGGACAAATTTCTGCATGATTATAGCATCAAAACATATAAACAACATTAATATTTTAAAGCATTAAAAACCATACTTTCAGCAACAGAAAAGTCATATTAAACGGAAATTGGCACAGTCAAAGAATGAGGATTGACAAGGCATTGTATGTAATGACAGATTGTTGCATAATATAGAAATATCAAGAATAATTAATAATCAACAAAAAAATAGTCAAATCTATATGAAAAAATCAGAATTAAATTTACAGCAAATTATGTGGAACACTATTGGATACTATACAATATAGAAAGAAAAATAATTCGATTACCCTATCATTATCAACACATTCAACTTTTACCAAGACATCTGCCTTTATATTAAAATCAATTTTTTGCATAAAAGTTTTAGAAATAAAAATTCCTATAGATTCTTTTAAACATTAAATAAGAAATTCGTAATATACGATAAATATATCTAAACAGATATGTTATAAACTTACCTAATATTTAATTTTGAACAAAATACTAAAAACTTTGAAAAACTTCGGCAAAAGACTTTGAACAACTTCGAAAAGCGATTTTGAACAAGTGTTAACAAAGCTTCACTTACTGATATGATGAGAAAGACGAGAAAGAATTGAACTATTTAGTGTTCAAAATCTGAACATAATACATAAAAGTTACATATGTATGTTATAAGCAGATATGAACAGATATGTTATAAACTTACCTATATATTTGTTAGTAGAGCTGAACAGATCTGCTAGAAACTTACCTATTTTTTCAAACCCTAAACAAAATACATAAAAGTTTGAAAAAGTTCGATCAATGTCATGTTCTCTTCGAAAAACGACTTCGAAAAACATCTAACTAATTTCGAATTAAGTATAAAATATGATATATCTTTGAAGCTTATTCACAAAGAATTTCGAAAAACGACACAGATCATTGAAAATAATAAAAAATAAAAACTATGTTTAACAAAAAATATTTCAGCTCTTCATAGATTTGTAATATTATCGCCCGATTTTGATCTACCTGTTAAGATTTAGCAATACAGATTAAGAAATCGGGATGAATATTTATTTTTTGATCACTATTGTTGGCCACAAAAACAACATTTCTCGGATGTTTTTTTTTAAAAAAAATTTAATCCTTTACCGGGAGAAAATCTCCGGTAAAACAGTTGTTTTGTATTGAACCTCGGCGAGTTTGTCGTAAGATCGGGTTAAGGATTAGGATTTCAGACAGAGTGAATAACGAAAGAAGTGCCGACATCAAACAAAAAAAAATGACTTACATCACTCTCAAGGAGTTAATCTCTATTTATAGTCATGTTATCATTGACCTGTTTTATGTTTGATTTTGCCTACCCTAAAAAATTAAGTAGACTTCGAATTTGAGTTTTTTTTATCATTTAATCAATATATTTCTTTATGGCCTAAAAATTGTCATTTTGTTCAAATGTCTTAAATATTTGGCACATATCATTATTTATCAACCAAATACAATTATTTATTTTGGTATATTTTGCTGGTTTTTTTTAGTAATTTTTTTTTTTAAATTTCCTATATGATCTATAGTACAAAGTACAATAATTATTTAAACAAATAAAACCATTATATGTCTTAATTTGAAGATAGTGATTTGTAGTGATGAAAATTCTGTTGATAGAAAAACCACAAACGTTGTATAAAAAGAATTGTTTAAAAATATTTAGTTATTCTTTCTTAGAATATTTTTTCAATGATTATATTATGATTTTTACTATTGTTTATATCTTCTTATTATTTTTTGTTCTATTATATTGCTTTCCGTGCAAATGCACGGGTTAAAAACTAGTTTGAATTAAAAAAAATTTAATAATTGCTTTTGACAAGACATAATTAGAGGTGTAAACAAAACGAGTCGAACTCGAGTTCCTGATACTCGATTCCGAGATTGAGTCTTTTTCAAGTGGAATCGAGCTCCGCTCGTTAGCTAAATAAGCTGATCTACGAGCAAACTCTTTTAGCAATATTTAAGAGTTGAACTCGGACATCAATAGACGAACTATAGAAAATTACATAATATTTTTATTTTTGAGTCGTATTACATTAACAAACTTATGAAAATAAATGACATGATAAAACATGACACGATTAAAAATAAAATAAAAAAAATAGTCAAACTTAAAATTTGCTATTGTAAAATAACATAAAATACAATAAGATAACATGATTTGCCACAAAAAATTTTCTAAGCGTCAAACCAAACATTTAGTACATAAATCTATAATACTTTGTTCCTTCACCTGAAAAGGTTATTGGGCCGTGGCCCATTTGTTGATAATACATTGTCTATTGTGTTCAAAGCTTATGTTGGGCCTATAACCGTGAAAAGTGTGTTAATCATGATGGGAAGTTGAAAAGAGAGGAAAAAATACGGGAAATTTTCACGTATCCTACGTGATTTTAATTTATTTACAATTCTACCATATCTATATTAATAATTGTGTCTTTACCTAAACCATTTTATTTATTTATATTAATGCTTAAATCATTTACTATATCCATTCAACTTCCATCCCCTTTTTATGGGATTGAATAGGAGAGAGAAATGAAAATATGCTTATAATAATCCATTTAATTCCTTAATTTGCGCACTGTACGTTTTTAATAGAGAGAGAAATAAAAACATGTATTGTAATTCACACAACTGTCCCAGTGAGTATATGTTGCGTTTATGTGAGTATATATTCAGTATATGTTGCAATGAAAAATATGTCTTTCATAA
>BKCP01009737.1:475133-494055 GCA_008636005.1 Striga asiatica
AGGAGCTTTCATTTTTAAGATAGAATTATAAATCAAGATTTGTAGTCAATATTTATACATTCGAGTGAAATAAAATAAAAAAGTTACTATTCAGTTCATCTCACTTTTTTTCTACACATCCCACTAAAACAAATAAAAAATAAAAAATAATTATAATTATGTATTTTACGACAAAGAAACATTGTTCTTCATTAATTCACATATTTCCAACTAATAATCTTATCAATCAATATTTTATTATTTTTATATTACATTAACTTTAATTATTATATATTTGTTTTGTATCAAATTTATATGGTTTCTTTTAAAAATACAGTTTTCGAAAAAAAAATACATCTTATATAAATTGCACTCAACATTTAGAAAAAGAGAGGCCACAAAGAATTTTTTTAAAAATCCTTTGACCTGTTTACCACATCTAATAATTAATTAATCCCATTATTTCCCTATTCTTTTATTTTATTTTAATTAAATATGCACCTATTCTCATCATTAATCACCAACCATATTCAAGACTTTCTCGAAGAATTACAAGTATGTAAAATCACCTTTCCAACTGTTTTATCATATGGATATGGATAATCAACTGTTGCACAAAATATGTCTAAAAACAGAATGAAGTAAAAGAAAAAGACTCGTGGTATTTTTTTGTTGGTCCAATCTACTTCGGTGGACTCTTGATTTTGACCTCTTTCATTCATTAATCTTTTGTTCATCATAGCCATTTGATAATTTCTTCATGTTGTGTTTTCTTCTTTTTCTTTTTCCTTTCTCTGGTTTGAAGATTCATTTCATGATGAATCTGATTATTTTTTTCCATATATTATATGGACCCAATTCTTGTTGATGACAAAATTTCAGAGGGGTTCGAGGGATTACACAAACATTCATTCAAAAACCCCTTTGAATTCTGTTTTCTTCCTTTTCATCCCATTTTTTTTCATTTGTGCTTTTTGTGCACAAAGTTAATCAAATTTACATATGGAGGTGTCCATTTCATTTGGCAGATTTGAGAATGACACACACACCTGGGAAAAATGGTCGCTTTTCTCAACAAACAAGCATTTAGACGAAATCGTACGCTTGTCGAAACCCGGCTCGGTTGCCCAAAAGACGGCCTATTTCGACGAATACTACAAAAAGATTGCCGCGGCTAGAAAAGCCAAGGAGCTTGAGCTAGCTAAAGAGCTCGAGAAGGAAAAATCGGCGAATGCTAATTTAAGCGTAGACGAGCCAAGAACATGCAATCACGTCCGAAAATCATCGGGGTATATTGGTGTGGATTTCGGCTTATTTAACGGTGATAGATTGTTTGATAAAGTTATTAATGAGGTGAAAGGTCGTAGTTCGGGGTCTTGCGGGGTTGGTGATAGCAAAACAAACTATAAAAGATTGAGTGGTCGATTAGGGGATGAGATTCTTCGTAAGGGCTCTAAGAAGAAGGTGGATACACTTTCGGAAAGAAAAAATGGCGTCGAGAGATCGACTTTGTCGAAAACTGAGAATTCTAAAAGATTGAGTAGTAGATTAGGGGAAGAGATTCTTCATAAGGGCTGTAAGAAGACGGTGGAGAAACTTTCGAAAAGAAAAAGTGGCGTCGAGAGATCGACTCTACCAGAAACGGGAAATTCTAAAAGATTGACTGGTAGATTAGGGGAAGAGATTCTTCATAAGGACTCTAAGAAGACGGTGGAGAAACTTTCGGAAAGGAAAAATGGCGTCCAGATATCGACTCTGCCAATAATGGGGAATTCTGAAAAATTGAGGGGTAGATTAGGGGAAGAGATTCTTCATAAGGATTCTAAGATGACGGTTGAGAAACTTTCAGAAAGGAAAAATGGCGTCGAGAGATCGACTCTGCCAATAATGGGGAATTCAAAAAAATTGAGTGGTAGATTAGGGGAAGAGATTCTTCATAAGGGCTCTAAGATGACGGTTGAGAAACTTTCGAAAAGGAAAAATGGCGTCGAGAGAACGACTCTACCGAAAACGGGGAATCCTACGAGATTGAGTGGTAGATTAGGGGAAGAGATTCTTTACAAGGGCTCTACAAAGACGGTTGAGAAACTTTCGAAAAGAAAAAATAGCGTCGAGAGATCGACTCTGCCGAAAACGAGGAATCCTAATAGATTGAGTGGTAGATTAGGGGAAGAGATTCTTCACAAGGGCTCTAAAAAGACGGTTGAGAAACTTTCGGAAAGGAAAAATGGCGTCAAGAGATCGACTCTGCCGAAAACGGGAAATCCTAATAGATTGAGTGGTAGATTAGTGGTAGAGATTCTTCATAAGGGCTCTAAGAAGACGGTAGAGAAACTTTCGGAAAGGAAAAATGGCGTCGAGAGATCTACAATAAGGAATTCTAAGTCGAATGCTCGTGGAATAGGTGGAATGGATCAAAAGGTAATGTATATTACGACTTGTGTTTTTGTCTCGACCATAAAATCCAATGTTTATAGAGAAGCATAAGCGAAAAACGATGTCGAAATTTAGATTGTTATTGATAAGTTATGTTGATTTAGCATTTGAAGACACGAAAAGCTATTGTTTTTCCTAAATTTAGTAATAGTAAACCTTCTATTTTCATGTTGCATTGTTTGTTACATATAGCAATTTTCGTGTATTGTTGCTATTGTTTAGGTACCTCCAACAGCAAAGGGAAGAAACCCGAGCATGGCCGAGAAGAAAGTTGTGCCACATGCATTGCCTGCATCCACTCCTAGACCTAAGACGACAACTTTAGCAACCTTGTCCGACTCGAAACCATTAAAAAATAAGGTACCACTTTTCGGACATCGTCAAAATCCTAAAACTTTCTCGTAAAGTACTCACTCGAAGTTTCATCTTTGGAAGACATGCTATCGACATTGTTATATCTTTCGCTTCCAGCTATATAAATATGGTTAATCGTTGCATTTGTGTTTAGGCAAATCCAACTATAAGAGAAATAAATTTAGGTTCGACCGAGAAGAAAGTTGTACCATGTTCTACGCCGTTGTCGACTCATGTTCATGCAAAGGCAAAATCGACAACCTTATCCGCCGAAAGCCCGTTGAAAAACAAGGCGAACTTGTCGCCCTTGCGAAAAATGAGTAATCTTCTCAAAAGTGAAAAAACAAGCCAAAAGGTGAATACTCCATCGATCGGTTTTGTATTTTCACTCGATCCGGTAAATGTAATTTAACATTTTCCATATATTGTTTAGGTAACTCTAAAAAAGGAACGAAATTCGACCGTGACGAAGAACAAAGTCGGGCCACATGCAGTGTCGGTTTCCGCTACTAAACAACCAAAGCCAACATTAGCATATAAAACTTTAGCCAAACCATCTGAAAAGAAGGTCCAAAGGCCGCTAATTGAGTCGAACGCAAGTCATAAAAATCCAAAGGTGAGCACCACAAATCATTTTGCTTTATAATGTGAACTTGTGATTCGACTATTAGATTTTCCAAGTATACGGAGAAAGAATTATATACGTGCGCATTTTCCGAACACCATTGATATATAGATAGTACCTTTCGGCTCATGCCATAATCAATAGTCGATCATTTTATATTGATTTAGGAAACTCCAACAAGAAAATCTTCGCCTATTCAATCTATTAATAGAAAGTCTTCGAAAATGGACAAAATGGGAGAGAAGGACTTTGCTAAACGAACGGTCAAGACTTTGAAAGATCGCACAAATGGACCTTCGTCGCCCGACAAAAACTCTAATACGCGAAAGCAGGTTTATATTGGTGCTATTGAACTTGTTTATTGCATTTCAGTACTTCAACTCTATATACATTGTTTTTTCGATACAACGAGTTTCGATTTTAACCGATTTATCAATACAGGCGACATCTGCTAAAGCCGAGATGAAAACATCCAATTCTCTCATTGTTAGCAAGGAGAACAAAAGGTAGTTCAATAAATTCTTGGAAATCAATATAAACAGTGCTTTGTTCTACATTATGAAAAAACTTTGTGGGAGCTCGTTAAGTAAATAAGCACATAGCTCATTTATCAATATTAACGGGCCGAACTATAGAAAGTGATATAAAAACTCCTATTTTCGAGCCTTAAGGAGCCTTAAATGAGACGAGCTCAGCTCGTTACCTAAATTAACAATTCGAATTAAGTCGAGCTCACGAGCAACTTATTTTCATGTAACACTGTAAACTTATATTGATTATTTCAGATCAAAAAAAGAAGCTGAAAGCAGGGCAACCCAAGAAACTCCATTAGGAAATAAATCAAAGCCTTTGGTCTCTAGGTGAGTTGTGGCCTATAGAATCAGAAGTTAGTTTTATTTGCAAATGGAAATTAGAGTTAAACAAATCAATGCCTTTGCCCTCCAAGTGTTGCTAGAAATGTTTGTATCTATTGATATGATTATTTTTGGACCAACCAATTATATACTTTTATCTGATTTAAGGAAACTGGAAGTAAAATCAAATGTCAAAGTGGCAGAAAATGGACCAGTTAGAGCAAAATCGAAGGTATTTTTCTTTTCACAAATTCTTGTATAAGTCGGTGAGTTGAACCGTCATATATATATATATATATATAGGAAAATGCTACAATCCCGTTACGGAATCATTCCGTTGGAATTGTAACCGTTAGATCATTAAGTAACCGTCAATGATAACTGATCTAACGGTTACAAATCCCAACGGAATGGTTCCGTAACGGGATTTTGCTATGAAATATCGTATTTTTGTTTATATATTTTTTTGGAGTGTCATTTCAGTTTTAGAAGTATGCATATTTATTGAAAAAATATGCTTTTTGACGGTTATAATTTTACATATACTTGTTTTTCTTTTTAACTGAATAATTCAAATTTTATTCAGGATGTAAAACAGTCTCTGGCTAAACCATCAATTAAATCGCCTAATTTGAAGGCCAAACCTTTGTCATCTTCTTACAGAGGTCAAATGAATGGAGAATGTTGAAGTGTTCAATATCTATGTACGTATAGGAATTTAGGATGTAGTTATTTGTATAGAGTAGAGTAATTTTTTTTCTTTTTTTTAATCCCTTGAGGTTATGCCAATGTAGATTATGCGTTGATTTGTATAATAACACTGGCTAATAGTTAGCTAGCCATATTTCTTTTAATAAATATATATTTTTTTAAATTGAAATGTCATTTTAGTATAAATATTTTTTTTAATTAAAAAATATGATAAGTCGATCCACTGAACAGTTAAGAATACTACATAAAAATTGCTTTGAGGGTTAGACAGACACACAATAATTTGTGTAAAGTTATAGTGATAACAAAGATTTATTGGGCCAGGGCAAAAGCCGTTATTGGTTCTATCAATTTTGGGTCCTTATGTAACATAAGTTTTATAATACAAAATTGGGTTTAAAGGCCCAACAAACCGCTTCTTCTCCTGAACTAAATAAAAAAGATGGATAAAGTTATCTAATTCAAAGGATGGAATAAAATAAGTCAATTTAAAAAAAAAAACAGATATTTATATTTTTAAAGGAATATATAAATATCATTAAGATATAAAAATAATAATTTAAATAATAGATTAATATCTAAAATTATATGAGTATAAAATAGAATTTTTATTGTAAATTATATATAACAATAATAATTGTCTTTCACTTTTAATAAATGCCAATAAAATCGTAGAAAAAGAAGTAAGACGAAAAGAATAATGCACTTTTCTAAAAAATTCTATTATATTTTTTATTGAAATAAATTTTGTCCAGGCTTTACAAATTATTTTGTATTCAACTACAATTTCAATAAAATAAATATAGTGGCCAACTTTAAATCCATGGTCTAGTTAGATTAAAATTATCTTACTGGGCAATATTATTAAAATTTATTTCCATGTATAATGTCAAGTGTCACATTTTGTCCGCAAGGAAATATTTTTATGTGATATGGTTTAGCAAAGTGCAAATGACATGATTATTATTAAGTTAAAAGGAGACAAATTAAGTCGGTGTGTTATTATTATAGTCTCATTTGGGCATATGATGATTATTGTCTTGTAATCATAATAATTAAAGAAAAGTAGTAGAAAGAGTGCAACAAATAGAATTTCCTATATTGGAAATTGCTTTTGCGTGCCACCTTTGGATTAATTTGGTTTATTTAGTGCGTTTTATTTTTAATTTGGTTGTGTTTAAATATAGTCAAATATGTGTATTCATTTTACAAAATGAAACAAACCATCAAAAGTAATGTACTTTAAGAAGTTAGTGTGCATTTTATTTAGGTTAATTAAGTTGTAAACTAAATCTCAACTTTTATTTCAACTTCAATCTTTCAATTTTAGTAATAAAAGGCAAATAATTTTAGTTTTACAAACCAAAGTGTGTGATCATCAAATCGACTGTTAGAAGCTTACGTGTTTAATTTGGCTGATTATATGACATATAGATAGGAAGGACGACACGTTTAACATTAAAATTAAAAAAAAAACTATAGCCTTGCCACCTTAAGAAGAAAAAAAATAAAATTGAGCTCTTGAAAACCCAATTTGCAATATTTTAAAAAAAATAATGAATAATAAATTTCCAACTTACTCCTACACCTTACTCCATGGTGAATGTCAACGTATCTATATATATATAATAAAATTACTATTTACCATAAATAGTAACTAAAAATTTTAGGACAACATTAATTACTTATTATTTTTTCTTTTTTTTTTTTAACATTAATCCTTATCATCATTTGACTTAGGCGGCCTAAAAAAGTGGAATTTAATTTGAAAAATTCAAATCAAATCGTATCCTAAAAATTTGTATTTTTGTTAAATCCCTCATAATACAATCCCATATGAATACCATTTTTGAATTTATTTTTCTTAAACATACAACAGAAACAATATCCACGTACACAATTTATGCCTTCCTAAATTTAAGTAATTTGTTGGTCCCCAAATTAGTGAAGATTCATTGCATGAAGGATTTATACAATTTTGAAAAAATTGAGAACTTGGTATAAATCCATTACATACGATATTGGTTTTGGAATTTGAATTTTCAAATTTCTTCCATATACATACGCAACTATTCACTTTCTAAAATTAATTAATTTGTTGAATCAAATACGATATTGTGGTATTGGTTTTGGAATTTGAATTTTTAAATTTCTCCCATATACATACACAACTATTCACTTCCTAAAATTAATTAATTTGTTGAATCAAATACGATATTGTGGTTCGCCAAAGTCAGTGGAGATATTTTGCATGAAGACTTTTTACAATTTAAAAATATTAGGACTCTTGGTATAAACATTTTGGATAGCCTTTTTTCACAAAATAAATTTGAGATGGATTAGGAATTTCAAATCAATTCAAATTCATCTCTGATTACTAAGTTAAAATTTTCCAAATTTTATTTGAAGAATAAAATTTATGGTTTCAAACTCGAGATAATGAGTTTGTAAATAGATAAATATTTTTTTTATTTTCTAAAATATTTATTAAAAAAATTATAATGACAATAAATTTTATGATAAAATAATAAATTAAGTATTATACCAGAATATGTAAAACTATTATGATAAAATAATAAATTTAGTATCAATGTTTTAGCGAGATAATATATTTACTAATTTACATACTAGAGCTAATAATTAATTTACATACTAGAGCTAATAGGTTGAGGTTTAACGTTATGACTAAAAAAATAACGATGATCAAAAGAGGTGTAAAATAGATGATCTAACTCTATTTTTTTAAACCTAATGGACAAGCCATCTGGAAACTCAGACCCGTGAATCGCACGGGCTACGTACTAGTTATAGATAAATTTGGCATCTAATTTGAATCTGAACCCATTTATTTATTATAGCATCAACATTTGTTATCTACATGTTGTAAGTCTTCTAGTTCTTAACTAATGAATGTACTTTGATTTTTGTGATACTTTGTAACTATGAAAGCACATCTATCATTATATTAAAAGAATAACCTTTTTATGATTTCCCGCCAAAATTATTATTTTCTCTCCAAAATCATTAAATACCCGCCAAAATCATTATTTTTCCTCTAAAATCATTAAATACCTGCTAAAATCATTATTTTCTCTCTAAAATCATTAAATAAATAGTGATATAGTGATATAGTGTTAACAAAAAAAATCGGCGATGTTTTTCTTTTTCCTAACAAAATAATACATATTAAATACCTGCTAAAATCATTATTTTCCCTCTAAAATCATTAAATAAATAGTGATATAGTGATATAGTGTTAACAAAAAAAATCGGCGCTGGTTTTTGTGATGTTTTTCTTTTTCCTAACAAAATAATACATGGTTTTTGTGATGGTTCCCTTTTTCCTATTTTTTAGGTTAACAAAATAATAGATATTGTGTTGATTTGTTTCCCTTTTCATTTAAACTTTTTAGGCAAAAATTTCGAAACATTATATTTGATTTAATGTGTATATATTTGTTTTTTTCTTCCTTTTTTTTGACCGAAGGTGTTTATTAAATTAGCCTTATAATATTTTAGTTACTTTAAACAAATTGTTTAGACATTTGTTTTTTATATATACACATATACACATATACATAATTGATGTTAAATTTAATTATTTGTAGACATGCTTTTTTTGCAAAATAGTCTAGAATTTTTTTTTTTTACATAATGTTAAATTCAAATGTTTTTAGATATGTTTTCTTTTTAAAATTGTTTAGAAAAGTTGTAGGTGATTTATATCTTTTAAAAATAATATAGAAAATTTTGAATACTTTTACATATACTAATATAATATTTTAGGTGCTTTCAATATTAAATATACAAATTTTATATTCTATTATACAAAATAATGTAAAATTTATATTCTCTTATACAAAATAATTTTACATTGTCTGACCCCGACACTTTAATATATAATTATTATTTTTTCTTCCCCTTTTTAAATAGGATCAATAATAGTTTCCACTTTCGCCATTGAGTGACTCAAACTTGAGGTATATTTATAATATTGTTAATGTAATATTGTTACCGTGCATCGCACGGGTACACACTAGTNTCCCCCTCCAGATAAATCTAGATTGACGGCAGACAAATCAGTCCCAACAACGGCTCCCGAGCACGAGGACAACCGTCCGCCACTGCGAAAGGCCTAGCAAGACGGGTACCCGTACCCCTGAACAAATCGAAGAGCTGACCCGCACTCCAATCACGTGAGGAAACCTACACGGCTCGGCTTCACCGAGTCGGTCCGTCTGAAACAGCAACCCTTCGTCCCAGCCCGGAATGGTTGAAACGACTAAACAGCCGAGCACAAGCCAGAAACGGCATCGAATCCCAGCAGTACCACGACCCCAAATCAAAACCACCAATTCCAACTTGCCAATGAAGAACCAAAGGTCCCCCGATCACGGACAAATTAAAAACCGAGACAAAGCAGCAGCAACAAAGGCTAACCTCCAATTGACATAGCAACATGTCGGGCAGGAAGTGGCCCTGGCCAATCGCCGCTTCGCCGGCGGAAAAGCGCAGGTCCAGACCGGTGGCAAGAAAGGCGAACGAGAAGAACAGGCGGCGTCCCAACCAGAGCCAAGTGCAGCTAACCCAGCCTCGTCCATGAATCAGCTCCACACCCCGACCAACGCCGACGACTCCTGAGCTCCGGCGCGCAAACGGGAAAGAAAGTCTTCTCCGATGGCGACGCAGAGGAACGGTCCCAGCAGCAGCAATTGAGACGAGGGTGTGCGCCTCCATGGACGAGCGATGGAGGCCGTCCACCGGCCAACCCAAATTTCCGGCGAGGGAGTTCCGATCGGCGAGATTAAAAGGGTAGGGTTTGGGCGATTTTTGGGAACGAGAGAGAGAAAGGGGAAATTTGGGTTGTTAATTATATATTTTTTTCTTCCCCTTTTTAAATAGGATCAATAGTAGTTTCCACTTTCGCCATTGAGTGACTCAAACTTGAGGTATATTTATAATATTGTTAATGTAATATTGTTACCGTGCATCGCACGGGTACACACTAGTGAACATAAAATGTACAAGGGCCCTTTAGAATTACCAAATGCCAATCTATATATATATAATTGCTGGCTAATCATTTAATTTTACCTCATAAATAAAACCTATTAAATTATACCTAGCTGGCACTATCCTCATTTTCCCCCCAAAATCGGTTACAATTGATTTATTTATCCTGCTTTAATTAACTTCTATAATCAGAACTGTAAGAATTTTGGATAGTTTTGTACGAATTTTTTTTAAGAAACGTTTTTTTTTTACTTTATTTTCCCTCCAAAACCGAATTTTTTGTTTCATGATTTGCATTTAAATGTAATTTTCTTCGAAAATAGAAAACAATTACTAATTACTCAAACAAATTATTTACACAATACACACAACTTAAATTACATATTACATATCAAATTAACACAGGCAATAAATAAAATTAAACATTCCAGTGCCTTTGTTATGAATTCTGCCTGCAACATAGAAAAAGAAAATACATTAATAATAATAAAACTCATCATATCAATTAATTTATATTACATAAATAAAAATGAACAATTTAGCTCTATAGGAACATAATCTCTCATAAACTCAGGTAATATGTAAAGACGTATAAAAAAAATATTTATCAAATTACACCAGTCAATGTCCAATTAATTATGAAATTAATAGAAAAGCATATTCACATTCGTTTGTTGGGATTGTGCGTGCGTAAGTTTGGGGTGGTGTAGGGTAATACACGGTTAAAAAATAATTTTTGGTTAGCATCAATCATGGAATTTGATGTTTCAATGAATAATATACACAATAATACACTCATTAATCATGAATTTGATGTAATTTAATAATTTTGACTAAATACAATATGGACAATAATTTTCCAACAACAATCATGGAAATAATTTTCGTTTTTCCCCCCTATAAATAGGGTACCATATTGTTCAATTTGTAAGCACCATCTCATTCGAATTAATCTTTGAAATACTCTCACAAATACTCTCTAATATCCAAATGGCTACTTATTTTGATGATCTTACTTTTCTTGCAAAAAACAAGAACAAAACAGCCATCTTGAGATTGATACGTTTTTATCCAAAAATAAAATCATCCAGCCTAGAGTTTGTTTTTCATGATGTCAAGGTTTTTTTCACCTGTTTTTACACATACTCGATTTTTCATTACATATTTTTATGGTATAGTCCATAAATTTTAATTTAAATTTTATTTTTCTGTGTATAGGGCGAACGCATTCATGCTTCCGCACCAGACAGCTTGGTATCAAATTTTGATGCGTGCATAAATGGTGAAGGGAATATATTTGGGATAAAGCATTTCAGGGTGGAAGTAGACAGTTACATGTACAAGACTACTCCAAAAAATGAGAAGCTGGTGTTCGATGAACACACTGATATAAAGGAGATTTTTGATGAAGACTACCCTCGATTCATGTTCGATTTTAAGGATTACGGTGATTTATGCGACCCAGAATGCATTGACCCATCAAGGCTTATTGGTAATTTTAATATAGTTTCAAAATTTAATTACATTTTTTTTTATTAAACTTTTTATAATCAATCATTGCCTATTGAATTGTAGATGTCATTGGTCGAGTTGTTTACTACCAAAGCGTGCAAACAGTAATTTCAGCGGGTGTTGAAAAGAGATATATAGACGTTCTTCTTGAAGATATTAGGTAAGTCTAAATTATTCCTATACTAATATCAATTTTGAAGTTGTAGATACTGTTCTTTGTTTAATATTATTCCCAATTTGATTTATATAGAGGCTGCCAGTTGGTTTGCACCTTATGGGAGGATTATGTTGATGTTTTACTTGAGGCATTCAAGAATCCTTTGACATCAACTGTGAATATTGTAATCCTTCAGATGTGTCGAGCAAAAGCAATGCATGATGGTGAATATGGAATCAATTATTAATGTTTCAATAATTTTTTTGTACGTTTATAATATAATATATTAAAATTAATTACTTTTTTTTAGGATCTGTGCGAATTGCAAACGCGTATGATGCAACAAAGATGATTTGTCAATGTGATCTACCCGAGATAATAGAATTCAAAGAGAGGTAATTAATTTTAAGAGATCAAAATAAAATCATATATTTGATATTTGATTTTTGATCTTATTTTTTTATTCTTTTTTGATTACTTAAGGTATATTTCCCACAAACGCCCAACCGAATCATCAATGGAGTATGTGAAATCATTCATGTCAAGCGTATGTGATGATTTGCAGTCCGGTTTGGCTCCAATGAGAAGTGTTGCTGAATTTAATGCATTACAAGAGGTAAGCATATATGAACTTTGGATTTATTATTTAATTAAACACACTATGTAAAATGTGTAATATTTTTTTGTTGTTCATTTTTCAGGCGAATGTGTCTTGGATTTTTGGCACAATTCTTGAAGTTGACCTTAATTGGTTTTTCAACTCTTGCCCGACCTGTGTTAGAAAGGTCGAACCAAAAGGAGCAAATTTTTGGTGCAACAATTGCAGAGATGAAATACCTTTTGCAATTCTTCGGTATGCATACATTCATAATAAATACTTAATCATTTGTTGATTTTATTAAAACATATTTAGAATTAATTTACATATTTTTTAGGTACAAATTGCACTTGACTGTTATTGACAATACCGGAGTATTTCGAGTTCTTTGCTGGGACAAAGTAGCAAGACAACTAATTGGACTGTCATGTGAAGAAGTTGTTAGAGATATGTTGAAGGTTTGGATAATAATATACTATTAATTTATTTTTATGTAATGTTAAGTTTTTTTTGTTTTCACATTAACAATAATATATTATTTTTTTGATACTGTAACGGCAGCATGAAGACGGGTCAGATTTGCCGCCGGATTTGGAGAATTTGATGTCCAAAGAACTTTTGTTCAAGGTTGAAAAGAAGAATGGTCAATTAGGGTTGTACAACGGAGCTTTCACTGTCTCAAGAATCACAACTGATCCCATTTTAGTGCACAAATTTGGTGTATTAGGAAATACTCCACAGGTTATTGTTATTTTACACTGATTATGTTTAAACATTATTGAATATCATATTTTTTTATGTTTGAGGATTTAATTAATTTATCTTTCAAACAGGAAGTTGATTACCCCTCAGAAAGTGAATTGAACAGCCCAAAGAAGACAAATTTGGATGACCCCTCTACCTCTTATGATTCAGCTAAGAGAGAAATAAGGGAGTTGTTTGGTGAAGGATCAAGCTGTGACAGAGATGACAAAGAGAAGAAGAAAATGAAGCTTGAAGAGTTTTGAAGAATGATTGAAGACGACCATTTTATTAATGTTTAGCAATGAAAATTTGTCTTTAGGACAGTTTGCATTCTGAATTTATGTTTTCTATCAATTTGTTCCAATATTTGGCAATAATAATATTTTCAGTTTATATATAGATTAATGCTTTTTTCTATTCAATATGTTTAAAGTATAATGACTCATTCTATTATAAATTATTATAGATTCAAATATTGCACTCTGAACATATTACAAAACCAGAATTCAAATAGGCAATGGTTAAAAAACTAATACAAACCGCACTGCAGAATTCAAATATTGCACTCATAACAGCTTAGCAAACTGAATAATACATACAAAACTCCACATTTCATAAATTTAGCAAACAGAAAATTCAATAACTTGAAAAAATGCATCAAACAGGAACTGGCAATATATATATATATATNAACAAAAAAAACATATGGACAGTCACCTTTAAATTATATTAAATTTAGATATACTGATTATCTACAATGCAAAGGGACAATATATAATGCACAAACCCATCATTCATTTGTTACACATTATGTAATGTTTGAAATAGTGCCAAATAAACCTCTCTCATATATTCAGATAGAGTACAGAAATTGAAAAATCAAATATTAAAGGCAACTATGTCAGAAAATAATTTATATTCATCAAACTAAATAAATTCATGGATAAATAAAATTCTTTTAAAACAACATTTCAGTCAATAGTTGATTTTCGGCTTTTTAATTACAGTTCTGTAACAGCAAATGTGCATTAATTCCTATCATTAAATGCAGAATAACAGAGTCAACAAAATTCCCTAATCCCAGCAAAGACACCAATCAATTAATTAATTACAATAAATTATCTTTCCAACTAAAACAACCTTTGCCATAATCAAGATTTGATTTTTATACTACAATTAAATATATTGACATTTATAGTCTGTAAATACTACTATATAATCATGCAATCCTGTCATTTCAATTTTGTATAGACATCAACAAGCAAACACATTCGCATTTTCATACAAGCATACAAAAAAAAATTATTTCTAACTCTACCCTATCAAAATGAGGTTGCTGACAGGCTCACAAACAATTGGCAAGAAAAGACATAGGCGCGAAAATGAGGAACACACGCACAAGAGTATTACACAAGACACATGCTCAATGTTTGGAACACCAATGGAGAATGAAAGTACTGCCAACAAAACACAGACGCATTCAATCATTCAACGGACACATAAGAGTACTACACAGGGTACTAGCCAATTATACAATCACTTTCATGAATTCACAAAGTTTTAGATCATTATGTACCTCAATAGTGCTTTGTTCGAGTTGTTGTCCTCCCCTTCATAATTGTTTCATCTTCTGTTATGTTACTGTTTCCTAATCATGAACAACTTATAATTGTTAGGTACATAATGATTGCAAATATATAGAAATAATCGACTAACAGATAGGATAAGGCACTTATCTGTGTATTTTTTGCTTCTGTTGGTCACATATGATTCCTCCTGTATAGAAAATAATGCGTAAATAGAATTCACTTCAAACGATAATGCTTATACATGTACGAGTTGATTTGTTTACCTTTTGTTTTGGATATCATTAGCCTTTGGACTATTTCTTTCGGCAATCTGAAGCAAAAGACAAAAAAAAAAATAAATAGATTGTTTGGTGTATAAATCAGTAATTGTTATAAAAAATACCAAAGATGCCTTGGATAAAATCCGTAAAAAAATATATATACGCTCGCGGGTCCATACAATCAGAATAAGTCAGTTTTAGAGATTTAGAGCTTCAGACTACATAAAACCGAATAAATAGTACTCGACTGAATATATGTCGAAGTTACATTATATCAACCACACATTAGTTGTGGAGTACAAAAAAATAAACCAATTACGTATAAAAAACTGTTTGTAAAAAAAAAATGACCTTAAGAACTGTTTGTACAAAAAACTGTTTGTGAAAAACTGTTTGTATAAAAAACCAATCACAGTATCCATCTTCACAGTACAGTGAAGTAAAAAAAAAAATCAAAATGAATAAAAAATTACGATTGTACAAAACGTATAAATGAAGAAAATAAACCAATTACCTTAAGATCTTCATAGATCTGTTGAGAGCTTAGACGACAGGGTCGGGGAATCATAAGATACACAGATTTATAACCGTGTTTGATGCGAATTCATAAAATACGTTTTTAAAATTTAAAAAAACACTAACGGAAATATAGATCTGTGCAGATCTGTTATGTCAAAATGTTATTAATTGAAAAATCGCTTTAAAATTTTCAAAAAAATAAAACTTTGTTCTTATTCGTACACAGATCTGGACAGATCTAACAAAATAACTACACATCTATTATCCTCAACTCTTTTTTCATCGAAAAAATGTTTGAAAAATAAAAAAAAATATATAAATATGCGAAATTTTTGTGGATCTGTTTAGATCTATCATGTAAAAGTCCGATTGG
The DNA here is from genome assembly GCA_008636005.1 of Striga asiatica. Lineage (NCBI taxonomy): Eukaryota > Viridiplantae > Streptophyta > Magnoliopsida > Lamiales > Orobanchaceae > Striga > Striga asiatica. The sequence continues at coordinate 490,858 of BKCP01009737.1, forward strand.
AACAAAAATACTATGAAAATATTTGAAAAAAAATAAATCTATATATAAATAATCGAAGATTTTGTAGATCTGTGAAGATCTATCATATAAAAGTCCGATTTTGAATCGAAATACTATGAAAATGTTTGAAAAACATAAACAAATAAATAAATAATCGAAAAAATTTGTAGATCTGTGAAGATCTATCATGTAAACGTCCGATTTTAACCGAAAGTACTATGAATTAGTAAATCGGTTTTGAAAATCGAGACGATTTCAATTTTCCATCTCTCTTTTGCCTTGAAAAAAAATTAAATCTCATTTTTTTTTCAGTATCGGTACGAAATCAATAATTGAATCGCCGGTGAAACTGTGTTTGTAGCAGAATTATCGGCGAAAAAATGGTCTAACATACAGTTTCTGAAGTAGAGAGAATAAATGAGAGAGAGAGAATAGCCGACAGAAAGGGGATAAAGGCGAGAGAAATGGCAAGAATGAGGTGTGCAACCTAGGGTATGGAACATTTAAGTCCCAAAGAGAGATGGGAAAACACGCGTCCAATTTTAAATAATCCACACTTAACAATTCTCGATTGTTCTGTAAGCGTGGGCTTACGTTATTTTTGGGCCGTGTGGGCTTACGTTATTTTTGGGCCGTGTGTTTAATATTAAGCGGGCTTAGTATTTTTATTTTGGGCCGTGTAAATAAGAACAGCGGGCTTATTATAATTTACTTGGTATAAAATTAAATTCATAGCCCAATATGTTATGTATCTTTCAAAAGTTTGGGCTATTATGTTATAAATACATGACCCAATTTAATTTGATAAAAAAAATAGAACAACAAAATTAATTTATGAAACTAAATTGACCTTAATTATTGGTTTGCCCAATTTGATTCAATGGTCAATTAGCACCATTACATAAAGTATTTTGAATGCATATAATGTTGAAATATATATTACAAACTTTCATTCAAATGTAATTCATTAATTTAATTTATTGCCAACAAAATTTATTCTTAAAATATTATAATGTAAATAATCTATATGTTGTGTCTGAAAATTTAAAACTACTATAATTTAATTCTATCAATTTAATTATTGTAGGTACGTTATCTGATATGCCTACGGCAACACCTTCATTCCAACGATCGATTGTCACTTATAATTCGCATTCTACTATTCAAGAACCTGGTATGTAATTTTTTTATTGTTGTGTTCATTTTATATCATTATTAAAACTTTATCTCATTGATTTTAAGATTGTTATTGTTGTTTATATATATATATGTTTTTTATTTTAGGTATTCCAGTCGCAAATTATCAACGTTCGTCCCAAAATAGTTCAATAACTCACATCAGTAATGCTTCTTCGAGCGGATTAGTACAGTTGATTGATCTTACAATGGACGATCATGAAAATGTGCCAACCAGAAAATTGGTTAATAATGTCCGCAATGGTAATATTAAATTCGTTATCAATTAGTTGAAACTCTTTTGTTTATATGAAATATAAGATTACATTTATTCATTTGCGACAAGATGTTTTTCTTTTATTAATATTTTTAAATTGTAATTTAATATTTTGCAGTTCCGTCAGTCAACTTGCCACCTCGAAAGAATGTAGGCGGTCGTCCGAGGCTCGCGTTATCTCCCCTCACAAATGGTAAATTTAATTTTATTATCAATTTTTTTAATTTATATAGTTTGACGTAAAACAAAAAAAAAAGTTATATATTTTATTCAATCATTCAAATTTTGAGCTAATTTCTATTAAAATATTATATTTTTTTTTGCGCAGTGTCATCATCAAATTCGCAACCTCGGATCAACGTAGGCGGTCGTCCGAGGCGCGATTTACCTCTCCCCACAAATGGTAATTCAAATTCGTTATAATTTTATCTAATAGTATCCATTGAATAAAAAAATGTTTCTTATTTATATTTATATATTTGTTTTCTTTGTTTATAATAATAATCTACTGTTTTGCAGTTTCATCATTAAACTTGCCACCTCGAACGAATGTAGGCGGACGTCCGAGGTGCTCAGTCCCTCCCCCCACAAATGAGGATGTTTTGTCTGCTTTTGTCCGTAGTCAAAATCAATCTCGAAGGCCCAATAATACCCGAGGCTCATCTACATCTGTCGGTTCTACGCACTCATCCATCAACACTGGTAATGATATACTTATGTCTTAATTATTTTTTCCTATTTTTTTAACAGTGTATCACCAATAATTGATAGGATATATACATTAATATTTTTTTAAAGAAATTGTTAAATATTTAATTTAGTTAATATGATTTTGCAGAATACTGGGATATTGGTGACGCATCGTACTGTTGCATTCACTGTGGTGCCAAATTTTGGTATGCCGAGCGACTGGGAAAGCCATCTAAACCTAAGGTTCCAAAGTATTCTGGTTGTTGCAACCACGGATTCATTGAACTTCCACCTGTTTACACTCCTCCCCCATTCCTGCGTGAACTGATTTTCGGCACAAGCCCCCGGAGTAAGCACTTTCAAGAAAACATTCGATCCTACAACAACATGTTTTGTTTTACATCCATGGGAGGGAAGATTGATACCGGCATCAACAACGGCAGCGGTCCGCCCGTCTTCCGTTTGCACGGTCAAAACTACCATTTAATGGGTAGTTTGCTACCCGACCATGGTGCTCCTCCCAAATTTGCTCAATTGTACATCTATGACACAGAGAATGAAATATCGAACAGGCTATCTTCTGTGAGGTATATATTATATTTTATCATTAACATTTCTTACTTACATGTTAAGCTTCGTTTTTTACATTTTATTTACTAATTCAATTTGCTATGTTCTTTTTGTTCAGGAGTGGTGGTGAAAGAAATAATCTTGATGGGGAAATAGTGCTTGGTTTAAAAGAGATGCTTGATCTATACAATGTGCTGGTTAAGTCGTTTAGAATGGCGAGGGAGAAGTTGAACCAACCCGAGCATTGCGAAGTTAAGATGCGACTTATTGGAAGAAGGAATAAGGATGGTCGGCGTTATAATTTACCGTCCACTTCTGAAGTTGCTGCATTAGTTGTTGGTGATTTCGATGATGCTATGGGCAGCCGGGATATTATAGTAGAACATCGGAGCGGCCGTTTACAGCGTATCAACGAGTTGAACGCTTCCTACTTGGCTCTCCATTATCCTATTCTTTTTCCATATGGCGAGGATGGTTACAGGGAG
>BKCP01009737.1:532239-562187 GCA_008636005.1 Striga asiatica
AAGAGCCGCTCGAAAGTACAACGGGTTGCCCCAACGGTCTGTCCATAATGAACAGTTGGCTGCCCGGATAAGGTGTTCGAGATTCGTTCTTATCTTAATAACTAGGATTATTTGGAATCTTGATACATTCACACCGAATATTATCATTTAGGCCTTCGGAATCGGAGTCGATGTACCTTCTAAGATCTATTTAGGCCCTTGGTTCTTTTAGCCGCTCAAATAACACTTAGGCTACGTTTATTTTGAGGGATTTACTGAGGTATTTGAAATCCATAGATTTCAAAATTACAAGTTCAAATGTTCATGCATGTTGGGATGATAATGGAAGTTGGAGGATTTCAAATTCATGCTACATGTTTTTTAGTCATTATTTTGAAGGATTTGAAATGACTCCTCAAACCTAGTCATTTGAAATCTATTGTTGACGACCACGCCGTCCGCGATCAATTAGATTCATCACCACCGCGAGTCAACACCATTGGTGCGAGGTAGACAATTTATTTATAATATTTTCAACACATCCATTCAAGGAGTGTGCAAGTAAACAAATTTATATTTCAAAAATTTTGAAATCAAGGGATTTCAAATCCCTCGAAACAAACGGAGCCTTATAGTATTTAGGTCGTTTGACTTGATATTTTGGTCGGGTTTTAGGGCTTAGGTCGTTTGGGTCGACTAACATTTCGTTGAACTGACCTGGCGGCCCAGTTGAGTCGGCTTGGTCGAGCTGTGCTCATCGACCTGCCCTTCTATCTATATCAATATTTATATTTTGTTGCTAATTATACAAACGAATATATTTAACATCATGTTGAACTATATATGAGCACCACTGAATTGAATTTCCATATGTGTCCAAAATATGAAAATTCGTCATATTCACTGAAGATTTTTCTCCACATAAACAAAGATATGAATTACGTTGTTTAGCTATAAGTTAAGTCAAATCCCTTGATTTACCTTTAGAAACGTACATCTCAAGCTACTTAATTTTTGCAGCAGCAGAATCAAATTTGAAGTGCTTTTATTCATCGTGTGTATTTAGGATTATTTAGTATTATTATTACTGGGCATCTCTATCACTGGATCTATCAGTCATGATTTTAAGGGACAAATTCACTTATAATAATAGGAAACCAACTAAATTACCTGTTTTAACCTTTAAATGAGGTAAAAATATCAAAAGAATGGGCTTACCAGGAAGCTGCCACCATCTTCTAGCGCCATATTCCATTTCAAATCTTTCATTATTTAGTATACAAATACTCAAATAGAAAGATGGAAAATAACTATGCATAAATATATATGATATTTAAGTTAATTCAATTAATCTATTGGATTAAATAATAAACTAATATTCGACCTTGTGCATTTGCACAGATGTAAATAAAATTAAATATTATAAGTTATATTTATGTATATAATATAAAAATTATAAGTTATATAATTGTATTATATTTCAAACATATAGTATTATAAGTTATATTTATGTATATAATATTAAAATTATAAATAATATAATAGTATTATATTTTAAAATTTGATCATTGGTTAAAATAAATAGTACACACGATTTGATTGTATACGAATCCCTATATTGATTGCATAAAATGCAATAAATATATACGTTTTATAATTTTGAGCGATCATGACCAATTAATTAGCTGAAAAATATTACATTTATTATAACAACTGCTTATGTGATTTTAAGAAATTTTACTATGACATAAAAAATTAATTTATTAATAAACAACATCTTCATCATATAAAAAATATTGATTTTAGTGTAGAATATAATTTTATGTAACTTTCATATATTATTTAGTATAAAATATAATTACTAATTTTAATATTAACTATTATATTATTCAATAAAAAATATAATTATTAATCAATTAACATAAAATATAATAGTTTTTTGTCTTAATTAACTCAAAAAATGTAATGAAATATTTTCTTATTAATGAGATTGGGTGTATTAATGCTACATAAATAAAATTTATTAGGTTCTATTTATTAGGTTTTATTAATGATTTGCCACATAGGTAAAATTTATTAGGTAAAATTTATTGCTTAGCTAGCAATTATATATATATATTCAGTTCTGTTTGAGACAGTGGCGGATCCACATTAATTAAGTGGGGTCACAAGACCTCAACAAAATTGTCTCCAACCTATATTAGTTAAGTAGTCCAAAAGAGTAAAATTACTCTAGGCCCAAAATTATGTCCCCAACTCAAACAGAAAACAATTCAACCTACAACTAACAACCCAAAATAATAAACTTAAAAGAAAACAAAAATATTTAGAGGCCCATTAATAATACAAAAAAAAAAATTAGAAAAAGATGCATATATATATTTAGCAGTAGCCAGCAGCGTCAATCGGTCAATATATACATATATTAAACAAAAGAGTATATATATAAGATATATAGAAGTGCGCTCAAATGAGAAAGGGACACATTGAAAGAAATGAGAATGAATCTGAACCATTGAATACATCATATTAATGGATATAATGAAGTCAAACTTTAATGAAGAATGGTCAATTATTAATAGTAATATGGTAAATAAATATACACATGATGGTCAAATATACATAGTTGACCACATAATAAGGGTAAAATAGGCATTACACAAAATTACAACTCATCACCACTCATAGTGGGCCCCACCCAATACCACCCACGTGATATCTATCCCCAACCCCAACAATCCCACCTGCACCAGCTTTTTCCATCTCTCACGCACAAACACACACTTAAATTCACACGCACACACAGACGGTGAAGACGCACACACACCACCACTCACGGCTACGGCTCCGCCGGACACGGCTATACACCACCAGTTTCCACAGCCGCCATCATCGCCTATCCCATACGCGTCGGAGATCGGTCAGCTGCCGGAACTACCTCAACTGACGTCGCCGGCGTCAGCCGCTACACCGTCCGCCATCATCTTATAATCGACCGTCGATACCGCCAGTACCTCCGCCCACATCCGCCATTCTATCGTTGCACTCACAACACACACTCACACACCGGTGTTTGTCCGTGCGCGGCCGTCGTCGGAACTCGACTGGCCACAGACGACGAAGCAGGACACCGTCGGCATGGATTCCGGCTGGACCGTGTACGCGCGCGGCCATGGAAGTCGCAACCGGTGACGTCGTCTGAAGATTGTTGCAGGAGATTTGCATTATTGGTGTTTGTGATTTGTTTTGATTAGGGGGGTTTTCTTTGGAGAATTTGATATAATTAAGGGATCTAATTGCAATTTTTTTAACTTTTAATTTATTCCAATTTAGTATGGGAGGCTAATTGATGATTTAAGAAAAGTTATAGGGATTTAATGACAATTTTAGAAATTATATTTAATTACAATTTAGTTTATGGGTAAAATTAAAATTTAACAAAAAAATAATAAATGCACAATATAGTGTGTGCAAATGCACATTAAGATTTTAAATAAATTGCATAATATTCCATATTGTTCATCGATCGGTTCGATTGAATCGACTGATTAAAATATTAGAATCGAAATAAGTGACTCGAACCTTTGAAAAAAAAATGAACGATCGAATTTTTAAACGTGTATTCGGTTGCTAATGTCATTTTAAAAATATAAAATAAAAAAAATACTTAATAACATTATATTAAACATATATTCCATTACTGTATATTCCATTGTTGTTGAAATTTTGAAAAATTCAACCAATATAAATACAATATTTTTAATCGGTTGGCGTCGATATTTTGACATATTTGAATGTTTAATTAATATTTTATATTATTTTTTATTATTATTGTTATTATTATTATTATTATTATTATTATTGTTATTATTATTATTATTATTATTATTGCACAAATAACCATATTTTTTAAATGTAAAACAAATAATCTAACTAAAATATACAAATTCAAAAAAATAAAAAATAAAAAAATCGGTCAGTCGTTGTCGCGCATATGGACATTCATTAATATGCAGTTCATATAACCATAGTGTGCATGATTTCGGTTGTTGTAGTGCAGTGTGATTTGATCGAACTTTTGTTCTAAACTGAATTGAATTAATTAGATTATTCGGTTGTTTAACCGAAATAACCAAAATAAATAAAATAAAATATAATTTATATTATAAAAATATATTTATTGTTTTTAATATATATATATTTTATATTTTATATTTTTTTGGTGAAATTAATAATTTTTTATATTAAAACATAAATTTGATATCGAACCTACATAATTTAATTAAAGGTAATAACAAATAATCAAATTGAAATAACTGAAATCTTAAAAGTAAAACCATATATTGTACTGACATATAACCACCTGGACCGATTGATGACTTTTGATCGCTACTGTGTAATTTGTCAGTCATTAATGTGCAATTTGTCTAACACTAGTGTGCATTGTGTCGATTACTATTGTGCAGTCTGAACGGACTAATTCGTGTCTAAATCCAAATTAAATCTGAACCGAAATATGATTAATGTGCATATCCATATAAATTAATGTGCATTTATTAATATTTCTAATAAATTAATAAAATTTTAATAAATTACAAATTCAACCCATGAACTAAATTGCAATATAGTTAAAATTTCAAAATTGAAACTAAGTCCCTTAATCTTATCAAATTTTCAAAATAAAGTCCCCTAACCCAAAACACCATACGTGACCGGCCCAGCTGCACAGCCACCGCCCTTGCCGTCGGTGATCTACCCCCCTGTGCTGAGACCTTCGAAGACCTCGCCGATTGACCGTGTTTTGTGTTCGTCGATTCAGTGTTCATAGACCTCCGAACGGAGAATTTGTATGTGGCGGCGACAGATTGGAGAATAGAGAGGCGTCGAGGAAGGAGCGCAGACGTCGGTGGCGGGCCCGTCGAGGTGGTGGCAACAGAGGGGGTTGCAGCGAGCTAGGCGAATTTCGGATTCGATTTCCGACTCGCAAGGCCGGCACATGCGGGGGTGGAGATAGTATTCCGGTCGGCGATGTGGCAGATGGCGGCGACTGAACGGCGGATGACGGCGACTGGACAGCGGATGGCGGCGGTGGGAGTGGCGGAGGTGGCATTTTGGGGCTTTGGGGAGAGGAAATTCAGATGGAGAGAAACTGAGAAAGGGGACGGGTTGGTGGTGTAGTGGGTCCCACAATTTGGTTTGTGTGTGTGGGTGGGGCGGGCACATACAATTAGGATTTGTGGATGAGTATGTGTAAAATGTCCGTATTATACACTTAATGAAGTATAACTTTAGCTTTTATGTTAATCGTTGGATGATTAAATTTAATTGGTATTCTTATTTTTTTCACTGAGCACTTTTTTTACCATTCTGTCAATATATGTATACGTATATATGTATACATATATTAAAAAAAAAAGAAAAAGAAAAAGATACATCAAATCTGCAAGCGAGGCCACGACACGATGTTAATTATATAATGCTCCATTATGTAATCATCTTGGATCCGCCGTTGGTTTGAGAGGTACGTGCGGTTCTTGAATTTGGTTTGGTTTATCACAAAAAACGATCATCCAAGTATAAATGAAGTATTGCGATTACTTAAATATTGTGAGTGTAAGTAATTAATTGGACTTATCTTTTAAAAATATGGTTGAGATCATTCGAATAATTTGTGGTAGTTAACCCAAGTTTTTTTATTGTTCCTTGATGATTTTGTTGTTAGGTAAATAAAATATATTTTTTAAAAAAACTATTTATTTATTAATACCATTTATGTATGTTTATTTGTTATATGATAATTTTTATAGTCCTAAAAGCAGTGTTTAGTATATTGTATAGTGCCTGTGGTAATATTGGATACTATGATTGGTCCGATACAATTACATATAAAATATCGGATTATACCAAGATCATAATGTAAATACCGGTCCAATAATATTTATTTAAAAAAATAAAAATTAATAACTCCAAAACTTAAATTTTAAATTGGTGGTTGGAATTCTTTATTTTTATCTCATGGAGCAGTTGAAATTTAATAAATATGATCATTTAATTTTTTATTTTAATTTTTTACTTTTTTTATATATTTGGGAGTATATTTTTTTAATAATTATATTTATCATTATAGTTTCTGACTGGTGATACCATCGATACAATCAATACGGCCGTATGACCACCGGTAAGGTATTTAAAACACTGCCTAAAACCTTATAGGAAAAAGATGAAGTAATATATAATAGATCTAGATACCTACCATGCATTAAAATGATTATAACCTAGCTATAAATAAGAATGTGCTTTAAGGACTCAACGTTTTCTATGAAGATTGAAATGATACATGACAAAGATATTTTGAAGATATTGTCAGATATGGAGAATCCCGCCCATAATAATAAAACACGGTCATAAATGTGTTTTGGGAACTTATGACAATGGGTGATTTCTGTACGATGTAAGAGTCATATTGAAGCAAACACATTCTTTAGGAAGATGACGTAGTGAAAGCGTAACGAATTGAAAGGAATAAAACAAGATAATAGTCATATTGAAGCAAACACATTCTTTAGGAAGATGACGTTGAAACCGTAACGAAATGAATAAAACAAGAGAAAAACTCTCAAATATTTTTATTAATAAAATTCAATCCATTGAAATACAAGATACTAGACGTCTTTAAGTAGAACTCCTAAAATATCATAATTTTGTCTAACAAGTAAAGAATAATTAAATATCGACTTTGCTACCAAATAAAAAATTAAAATAATTAAATAACTTTACTAATAGATATAGGACTAATGTACTAACAATAAATAAAAGAAATAAATAATTAAATTAAAGATCTGAAAGATCATGTTTGTCCTCATCTTCATCATTTTCCCCCTCTCAAAAATAATTTGCCCTCGAATCCGACGCAATCTTGTCTTCATTTGCTCCACAATCCCGACAGGATCAATTTTATGGGCCGATAACATGGTATACTCCTGAGCAGAAAATCGAGCCTTCTTTGATGTTTTTGTTGTCAACTTCTCCTTAGCAAACGCACTGACCCACATGCCAGCCAATGCCCCTCCACGTCCTAAAGGTTTTATATTAGTTTGACCATTATTGTTATCGCGTGGCACTTAGGAGACTTAGTCTTTATTTCCACAGAAATAATTAACAACTGCAAGGGGTAGCTTAAAGAGATATTGGACAAATTCATAATTCCAAAGGATTGATGGGTCCTTAGGGAGGCTTCATTGTAGAAGGCTTCATTGCAGTTGCCCCTCCTCAAGCAAGCTCTGCAACACCCGATGGATTTGCCTTCGCCCTCGGCGGGCCTTCCAACAGCTTCATCGCCGTTCCTTCTTTGGTCTGAAGCACGTCTCCATCTCCTCCTTCAACCACTCCATCTACCTCACCGACCTCGTATACCCCGTCGTCATAAAAAAGAGGCGGACCCTCATGCTCGGTCGACCTCTCGGCATAAAAAATAGGCGGACCTGAATATTCGATTGACCCCTTGTCATCCAAGAACTCAACAGCTTGGAGAATTTCTATGATATGGACCCGGAAAGAAGCCTCACATCACTGGTCGTCGGCGAATTAGTCCTCGTCATGTGCCGCCGTATTACCAAAAAGACGTACCTCGGATATGGTGACGTCAACGCCACCGCCACCGACAAACGACTGAGGCGATCGGGAGAAGGACGCCTCGCGTCCACCATTCATTTCCCCGCGGTAGCCACGTCCTCTGTCTGGCGCACGATTTGTTTTCTTGCTATAAAAAGCGGTACATAGATCCAATCGGATGTCCTCGACCACCGTGGTCATATCCTCTCTTCGGCGCCCCAACGCCTCGATCATGGCGTCACACCTGTCGTCTTGGCATCGTTCCATCTGGGCAGCATCGCGTAGTAATCATATTGGTCTGTTGATACTAACTGACTTAACGAAATGGATAAAATAAGAGAAATATTCTCAAATATCTTTATTTGTCAAATTCTACCCACTGAAACACAAGAGAATAGGAATCTTTAAATAGAAATCTTGTCTAATAAGTAAAAGATAATTAAATATATTTCCTACTAAATAAAATACTAGAATAATTAAATTATTTTACAAACAAATATAGGATTAAAACACTAACAATAAATAAAAAGAATAAATAACTAAATTAAAAAGTCCAAAAATCATGCTTGTTCTCATCTCAATCAGAAGATTTCCAAGATTTGGAGCAAAAGAAACATTTCTAAAGATTTTTAAAGATTTGGAAATGAGTCTTTTTGATTAGTTTTCACAAACACAAACATAATTATTGCAGGCTTTGGGTTATTCGATATTTTCACATCTTATGAGTTTTAATTGGACCAAAAGAAGCACAATCCTATGTTTAGGTATTAGGTATATTCAATCTCTTCTAAACAAATAAACACGCACACACACACACACATACATATTATAAAGTGTTTTACAATATCTTCATTTGATTGTTTTGGACACTACTAAATCTACGTCGTGTGTGTAACTTGGCTCATATATCTACTTTGGTTTTCTAGATTTACAAATCTTTCTTATGAGATAATTACACCATTGTTTGATTCTCTATTAATAAAAAATATATAAAAAAAAAGACGTTCCTTTTTCTTTAGTAATAAAAAACGTAGACAATTTCTCTTAGGTTAAATATTGGAGTGCAAGATTTTTATTGTTTCATTAATTTCCTAGAAAGCATATATAAATGAAAAAAATCTACCAAATGGCTGCGTATTAATTAATCCTTAATTTCTTCAAGTTCGTTGTGTGATTATGACCAAAAGTGGCATAATACAGTGGACAGTAAGATACGGAATCACGGACGGTATTCTTGGGGTTGACTATATATTTTATGATCCTTACAATGGCCCATCTTTATCCTCAAAATCCACCAAATAAATTGACATGAAAACTTCGATTTTTTTTATCTGATTTTAATTTTATCTGAAGATCATGTAAAAATAGGATATTTGTTCGAGAATGCTTGGTCTCAATTTCGAATTTTCTATTACAACATTAGGTAGATAAAGTTGGTAGTCATACTTCTCTTTTCTGCTTCTTATTCTTTTTATGTGTATTTTATAGTGTGACCCAATGAGTCATGTTAAAAATCTGTCTAAAGGGGGTTGGGATACTAAGGGCGGGTTTGGATACAAAAGTTTTCGATCAAAATGGATTTTTTTGTTAATTAGAATTAATTTAGAAAAAGATAGTATGATTAGTTTTTAGTAGAATTCTGAGTGTATATTAAAATAATATTTAAAAACTAATAATTAAGATTGATTTGATGTAAAAATATGAGAGGATGGTGTGAAATGATGGTTAGTTAAAATTATATAAGTGGATGAACAGTGAATTAAGATTGATATGTAAACATGATTTATTACTATTATTTAATTATATTGGTAATATTGATAATAGTTTAATTGAGTTAGATTTTAAATTGAATTGACTCAATGAGTATGGAATGAATTTTTTTATATTCAAGCACGTCCTAAGGATCAATTTGGAAATATTCATCCATGTGGCTATATATACAAATTGATAGTTTCTCTAGCTGGCTCCGTACAAATAAATTAAGATTTTTATCGAGCCTAATTAACATAATTGATGCTATGTTATTTTTGGATATTCGTAATGATGATATGTGTCAATTTTATTGGTCGAGGTTTATTTTTGGCCCACAATTTTATTCATACAAGACTTTTAAATTTATAAAGCACTTATGGCATGATGGAACGGAATCTAAAGGGATGAAATGAGTTCAAGAATTGAATTATTATGAGAATGAAATGAAATAATTTTTTTCATTGATTTATTTGGTATGCAGAATGAATAAAACTTAATGAATGACATCAAGGGTTGACCTAGGCAGGAGCTTATAGCGGCATGGGCCTCTGTGCAATTTTTCTAAAGAATTAGTACATATATAATTATATTGTAAAATAATTACAAAGAGATTTTCTCAAAATTTAAGGTATTTGCATTTTGTATTTGTATTATGTTGTAAGCAACATATATAAATGAGTTACATCGATTTTCTACAAAAGTCAACATTGATTTTGATACATATTGAATTTTAGGTGTTCTTAAAATTATAATTATAAGTTTAAAATTAGATACTAAATTGTGTTTGTCAATGATTTTTTAACTAATAAAATATTTATCTTTATAAGAAAGTCCATGAACACTGACGTTGTAAGAATATTCAATGCAAAAGAAAAGAAATATTGATATTTAAAAAAGATATATTTAATGAGATTTGAATTTATGTAATTATGAGTGATATAATATACAAGAACATGAATAGAATAAATATTTTTTTTTGCACTTTGTAAAGGTTATGTTTGTGCCCCTTCAGTCTTTCGAGTCTGCGTCAGCCTCTGAATGACATTATCATTTCATATTATCATTTAACACTATTTTATAAAAAAAAACTAATTTTAATATTTATATTAATGATTTTTCTTATTTATAATAATACTAAAATTATTTTATTATAAAAATATATTATATTTTAATAAATACATTTATTTATTGTTACATATAATAAATAAGTGAATTGTGTATTTAGATATATATTAACTAATATAAATATATCATCACAAATATAATATATAATATGTGGTCGAATATAACTATTCTTAATATAATTCAATTTATGAATAAATATATAGATTATATAAAAATAAAGTAATATATATACCTTCTAAACTATTTATAGATGCACTTTTTGTGAGTTTTGTTTTTATTAAGTATTTATTATATCTGACTAAATATGAATAATAAATAAAAATAAAATTATTTTTACTTATTTATTTGAAATTTATTTTTTAAATAATTTTATTTAATATAATTTAGTCATTATCTATAGTATATGTTATATATTTATTTTTTTTATTGTTATTTGTTAATTTTATTTTCTTGAAAAACTATCCTAATGATATGAGAATGAGAAAACTTTGCATTAGCTATGGAATGTCTAATCCCATAGAGACGGGTTTTGTAATTCCCATTAAAATTATCATTCATTTCTAAAAATATATCAATCATGGAATTAAGAATAAGTATGAGAAAGATTATTACGTTCTCATGTCATTTCATCATATCAATCTTGTCATTAGTAGCAATGTTTTGAAACCCGGTCCAATAATCGACTAGAACTAGTCTTTGCGTCACCCGTTTAATACTCATCGGTTCAATTCTGAACCGGATAATTAATTTGAAAAAAAAAATTATATATATACTACTTTTATCTTATAAGTACACATGAAAATAATAAAACTAAATAACTTATGATTATATTTTATACCTCTAAAATTTTTAATAATATTATATCTTATCATAATTATTTACCATATATATATATATATATATATATTATTTTTTAAATCATATATATATATATATATATATATTATTTTTTAAATAATAAATATGTAAAATTAATAAAAATAAAAAATAATGGCCAAGTCAAACTGGCCTAGCAGGGTTTACTGAATCCTTTGTCAATCGACCTGAAGGACCCACCTAGAACAGTCCCGCTTCTAGGTTGACCCGAGAGGCCAGCCCCTAGTGAAAAATATTATGCTTAGTTGACTTCAATTGCAAATGTGTTTAATATTTTCATATTTTATATCTACGATATATTAAATTATTATTTTTTTAATAATAATTGAATTGACATCTATATCATATGTAGAATAAAAAATAAGTACATACAACTTTACATATACATGTAATCCATCCATCATAAACACAATAATGCAATTTTTTACAAAATATTTAAAAATATAAACCAAAAATTCTATTTTATCTTTCTAATCTTTCAGTGGATAAATTTCTTAAACGAACAAGTATTTTACTTACTAATATAGACAAAATGCTCATTAATTATTAGGCATGTCCATTTGAACTTCTTGTCTCCAAGCCAAAAAGTAATTGGGACAAACTAGAAATAGTTTTTTTAAAAAATACACTTATTGATGGGAATCATGAGAAGATCTATTTGTAGAAGATAGCCCACCAACTCAAAAATTAAATAGAATAAAAAACAAAAAATTCTATCACATTTAATTTTGAGCTTATTTCTTTCACAAAAGCTAAAATTAATGGGACCAGATTTCAACATCTGCCTACTTACAAATTGCATTTTGGACATATGTAATACATAGATGACTGGACTAACCATTAATCATGTATGCTTTTAGGGTATAAACTAATTAGCTTTGCAACTCTAAGAAGATATTGCCAGATTTGTTTGAAGACCATAATTTAAATATCATATTACTAATAACTGATTTTATTTTATTATTTTTTGTAAAGAATAACACATGTTAGTTGAATACGTCATGCATGGTTATACAATTTCATTTCAATTTATTTAGGAAATATTTGGGTAATATATAAAATGAAAGAATCACACGTGTTGAGAGGATAATCAGAAGTCCACAGGACTAAAGATTTCAAGTGATTGCAATTATATTTTAATTACAATTTAACCACCAATTGTCTGGTCTTTCAAATTATTAAAGAGATTTTCTATTTTATTTTATTTTTTTCTCTTTTGACTTATTTTAGGGTATAGTATTGTACATTTTCTACAAAACTAACTTAAATCGCCGTCTTTCCTAGGTGATTCCTATTGTTGACTTTTATCATTTTCAATAAGATACGTTATTCTTTAATGGCATGGAAATATAATTGCATGTATTCTTATAATTAACTTTTTATTCAAAGTGTTGTTGGATTGCTAATTGTTTAATTTGGAGCACTAACTACAACAATTGCATATTTTTTCTATTAACATTTTGGAATTATTATAGATTTTTTTTTTTTAACTATTTCAATGATATATGTTAAAAGTCATAATATTTGAATATCAAATTTCAATTATTTGGAATGTTTTATTAGTAGAGGTGATAACATAATTATTTTTTTTATATGTGACAATAACCTTATTTCGCGATAACATTAACCTTATTTCGCGATTAGTATTTTAAAGTACGTAGCGGCTTGAAATATATTTTTGGATTCAAAAAGACCGATTTCGAAAAACTTCAATATAAGAGCCCTTTAAAATGGAGGAATGATTTTTTTTTTATTTTTTTTTTCCATATCAAACAACTAATCAAATATCACATGAATTTGCATATCAACTAATTCAACCAATTAATCCTATCGATTAGTTAAAATTATAAATCAATATTCGGTATTACCTAATTCAATAAGCCATAACTATTATCCATTAATTTAAAAATATACTACAGATATATACCAACACCCTATACAATAGCTCAAAATAGGCTTGATTTATACGTGCAAATATGAGATTTCAAACAATAAACTGGTGGGCCCATTATTGCACCCTACAAATCTCATGAGAGCTTATTTTTAAATTTTTTTATCCTCATAATATTGACCTTTGTTGCATTCATGATATTGGCTAATTAGAAAACTCCAATAATTCCAACCCTTCAAGAAATAAGTGCACTAGTCATTAGTCAAACGCCAATCAGCCTCTCACTATATAAAGGGAGAGGACCAATCCACAATTTTCACACTCAAAAAAAACTTCACAATTCAAAAAATTCCACCAAAAAAAGAAAAAAGAAAAAGAAACAAATATTTTTTCTATCCATACTCAATGGAGAAATACTCTACATCAAAATCCAGCTTAAAAAAGAAGCTCAAACTATTCGGGTTCGAAATCAACTCCCCCAATCAAACTCACCACGAGATGTTGACTTCCGACGTTCACAGCATTGACTCGTCAATCGGCTCGGAAAATAGCTTGAGTCCCACCGAGCAAACTAAGAAGAACAAAAAGTACGAGTGCCAATGGTGTTTCAAGGTCCTAGCCAACTCACAAGCTTTAGGCGGACACCAGAACGCGCACAAGAAGGAGCGAATGAAGAAAAAGTGGCTTCAGCTTCAAGCCACTCGAGCCGCTGGCTTGAGCCACTACCTCAATAGCCAATCATTTGACGGCTCGTACGAATATAACTCGTCCGACTATGATTGTCCGCCTGAATTTTGCCTCGATGAGGGCCCACAAATTAGTTTTTCGGGGGAGGATCGATTTTCGGGATTCGGGTTCGAGCAAGAGTACGCGCAAGGATTCAGTCTCACGCACTCTGATGGATCGTCGAGCTCGTCTTATGATTATTTTAATAATTATAATGGTTATGGTGCTAAGGGGAATTTGGATCTTCAACTAGGGTTAGGTGTGGATTATGATGTTCCTCCTTTTTGAATTTGTGCAAGTATATCAAGGGATATGTAAGCTTGCTTTTGTAGAGGCTTTTACTTTTGTCTTTTCTTTTAATTTTTCTTTCCTTTTAGTTTTAGTTGTTTATTGGGCATGGTTAAGTAAGTAAATCAATTGAGATATGTCATATGTGTATGTGGATATAAAAAATAAAAGTGGGCTTTATGAAGATCATAAGTTTATTTTGTGTAAGAGTGTAATAACTTAGGAGTCTATGACCAAATATAGTGACATAAAGTACTCAAACACACACATACACAAAAAATCATCTAAGTACTTTTTGAATGTCATACTTTTTCTTCTAAGGTGTTAATAGTCCAATTAAAAGTAGTATTAGATCAAGTGGAAATGTTTAGGTAGAATGATAACGTTTGAAATGTATTTGGGCCATAATCAATTTTCAAGAGACCTTAAAAGTCAAGTTAGTTAATTGGTTGACTTAGCCCAAATGAGTGCAATTTGTATTTACTGTGGATTTGGTATATATGTGTATGCTCTTGCTATTTGCACTCCTCATGTGATAAATATATTTCATCTTTTTCAATTAGATAACTTTTTAGTAGTTGTGATAATATATTTATACCAGTTTTGGTATGGTTTTACTTGTTGTACATAGAAGGTTGGCTCCACTATGGAGCCAACTGTTGGTTTCACAGCAAAACTGATATCTGTATATATTAATATATGATTTGAGGAGATACGACAGAAAATGATATGAGGCAAAACAGGAATCATTTTTTTTTTTTCTAGAATGACACTTATTTGTAAAATGTTACCACTTTTCTTTTCATTTTTTGGAGTTAAAAACTTATAGNTTCCAAAAAAAAAAAAATTATCATAATTTTTATTTGTTGTCTGTTTGACAAATAATTATTAAATTAATATACTTTCAAAATAACTATGATTTAACATCAATATTTATATCTAATAAAAATTAATAATATATTCAATAAAACATAAGATAGATTTATATATTGGTACCAATTTTAAAATAATAGGTGCCACTTTCTCAAAAAGTAAATAAAAATTATATATCAACTACAAGTTTTAGCACAAGATGACTTGAAATACATAAAAACTTTCGAAATGCAGAGATTGACATTTGGAAGAAAAGAAAAAAAACATTTTTATGTATTTTTTAGTTTTTACATAGGTTTTAAATGTTTATTTGATAATATAAAGTATGAGTATAAACAATTCGAAGCATAAATTACACGAACGAACTTAAAAGGATAAACTAACATGTCGTCACGCTACGAATTATTGCAATTAATATGATAAAATAATATTTTAGTATATTTGTCCCGCATTGGTTAGAAAAAAGTTATTATGCACAAGCACAATGAGTATAACGCAGTTCCAAGCATTTTAAATTACCCAGTGACAAGAAGAAATAAAATTTTCGTAACATAACTTTTATAAATAAAATAAATGAGTAAATTGATAAATTATTTATCTAATGGGAAAGTGTGAGAGTTTAATGAAAGGAGATGCCAAATTTTGACGTGGGTTTAGGCTGGGCTTTAATTTCACACACTTGTGGATTGACTTGAAACTGGCCCATATATTATATGGTTTTTGCTCTATGGAACTTATAGAAATGAAGTATGGAACTATATAACTTGGTCTTGAATTGGTTTAAAACCCAATTCACATTAATTTCATAAAAATAGATAAGTCATTTCATATATATAGACAAATGATGTCACATGAGAATGGTATATAGTGAAAGAAATAAAACTAAATTTGTACTATTGGATCCATCAATGCAACAATGATGATCAAGTTAGATTTTATTATATGGTAGTCAAACATGCGATAGCAATATTGTAAATAAGTAGACATGTTGTGATCAAATATATACATTAGACCACTCATTAAGAGTAAATTAGACAATTTACACTCACATTCCCACAAAGTGGACTCAAGCTCAAACCACCACATCTCTCTCTCTCTCTCTCTCTCTCTCTCTCTCTCACACACACACACACACACACACACACACACACCCACACCGTCGGTCCCGTCGCTGTCCACCAACAGTACAGATGTCGCCGCCGCCGGAGGTCCACCCGGCTATTGTGGCTATTGTCGAAAACATTATTCGGAACACGCACGACTCTCCATCATAAAATCAAGAACGCCGTTGATTGTTGTCTTCTAGAATGCCGCCAACAATCGCCGCCACATTTTCCATCACCCTCTCCATCTGCCGTGAGTTTGTGTTTCGAGGTCTCAAGGCCATGTCCATCTCAAGGATGTTCTCCGACGACGTAGAACTGGTCAGTGGGGAGGGGATGGCGGCGGTCAATTGCTGGTGAATGAAATTGGAATGGAGTTCAGATCAGATTTCGTTTCAAGAGTTGGGGCCTCTATTTGAGAATTTGATAAGTTCAAGTGACTTAGTTGTAATTTTAAAAATTATATTAAATTTTAATTTAATTCATGGGTCAAATCTATAGTTTATAAAAAAATACACTAATGCATGAACAATATTGCGTGAGAAATGCATATTATAAATTATGTTTTATTTTTTATGAAATTACAGAGTTGGTAATCTGTCAGTTAAATCGATTCTTAAATTATCATGCAGGCGGGTGCACATCTGTGGCCGAAGCCATCACTAACACTTAGTATATAAATTTGTTATTTTTGTGACCTATACAACTCTTTTTATTATAACTAATAGATTAATCTCATTTAGGAGTCGAATGTGGGATAAGATTTTTGACTATTCGAATCCCACAGCCACCGTTACGTGTCCATTAATGACTAAATTTAATTATTTATTTCTCACTCATCGAAAGTCAATTTTGAGAAAAAAATAAATATATCAAGAATATCTACTTAGATAGTAGAATTATTCTACACAGTTTAATTCAACTTAAATTAAATACTTAGTCTTAAAAAATTAGTCAAAATCGGGTCAACCCAAAATTTTTCATAACTCATTTTTTAACAAAATCTGCAAACCAATACAACCTTCAAAAGGAGTATATTGTTTAGTAGTTTTTGTTGTTATCCGAACTCACTTATCTGCAAACCAATACAACCAAGATTCTCACAAGTGAAATTTAGATTGTGACAAAACTCTACTTGCCTATACAAAAATTGAATTATTATTCGACATTTTCCAAGTTCATGGCTTTGCCTTTGTTCGAATATCGCAACATTTATTTCGTATATGAATGATTACATCAGCTTCCAGACTCTGAGATGCTCTGTAAAGATGGCCGCCATGATTTTGTCTTCTGTTCATAAAAGCAAATGAGATTTTTGAGTTTTTATTGTTGTTATTATAATGAGTGTTACTTCTTTAAGGGGATGAGTGCAGTAACATTTCCATAGAATAAAGAAAGTTTCGGAACTCTTCTCTTACGAATGTGGAAAACGAAAGATGGAATTAACCACTAATGTATGTTTCGAATCGGAACTCTTTTCTTACGAATGCAAAATGACGTAAGACTGGAAAATTACCGCATTGTCCTTCTTTGCTGCCCGAGAACCGGTGCTCTGCTTTTCGTGTCTTATCGGCAAGTTTTCGCCTATTTCCGATTCTTTTTTCTTCGTCTTTGCATGCTTCTTGGCTTTAAGTACGTTCATGACCTCTGTGCAGCAAAATCCCACAACTCTCACAATCAAGATAGATCACAAAGGCAATTATGTGCACTTAATCAACAACTTGGACACTCATTTTTTTGCAAATAAGTTGATTCACAAAAATTGCCCTTTTAACTCAACGTATTATTAAAAATTAGAGATATGACCTTGCAGAGAGATAAAATGCACTCATGTTTTGATTTTATGAACCAATCTCTTGCAAACTAGTTGACTAACAAAGATGCTAATATAAAGAAAATAAATAAATAAAAAAATGGAAAAAAAAAAATGCACCTACTACTATAAAGATAATTTAACTTTTTCACCCAAGAAAATACGAAAGTTTGTCGCCTATTCATCGCACAGTGCCTTCGCATTTTAACTTTTTAGGGTGAAAAAGTTGATAACTTATCAGCGAGCAGCGTAAAATTCTTAATACATTTTCATAGTAGGGTGAAATAACTACTTGAAAAAATACCTTGAGTTGTGACAAGCCGATATGCTTGGCCAAGAACAAGAGTATCGTTTGGCCGGAGGAGCTTGACACGAGTGTACCGAACATTCTTGTTCTGATTTAAATCCTCACCGAAAACCGACAAGGGGATTATGAGGGATACATAGTGACCCGGGTTCGTTTTCATGACCTCACTAGCCGTTATCGGCCAATACATCATCTCTTGCTTGCCGCTCGGGTGTTGTATCACTAATGCCGCCGCATCTACAGCCTGGCAATTCCCCATCGGAGTTTCTCGACTAAGATTGCCTCGAAACTTTCTCTCTTTAGATTTTTTTTTTTTTTTTTNATTTTTTTTTTTTTTTTTGTGCCTTTAGTTTGTTAAGGAAATGTTTGTGAAGAAGAAGATAGATAAGGGAAAGGAAGAGAAGAAGGATGTGACATAAATTAATGGTCCCTTTTGGTAGGAATGTGGTTATGTAGTTAATATGCCTTTGATTTGCTTGGCTTTATATACAAGGTTTGCTATACTAGTTTTGGTACTTTATTGAATTCTTGTTTTTATGCAATTATTGTTTTTAATATATGATGTAGATAAGTGCATTATATATACTATATAGGGTCATGTACCAAATGCTTTTTATATTGTTTAAGTACATAGTGTTTATTAGTGCTCAAATATGTGGAGGATTTTGTTTATTACTTTTATTTGTTACATTTGCTGACCTGGCCGGCATCTGCTTATGGTTAGTTGCCACGTGTTAGCAGTAAGGTGGATGCTAAATTATGTCTACAGTCAATAATTTTTTATTATTATTATTTTTGTTGTTGGAGGAGCTTAATGGTTTATGTTTTTGAATAAGCACTTTGGTTGGCTAAAATTGTTTCTAACAAAAAAAAAAATAAATGTTTTTAACTTTAAACTTTCCACTAATTTTCACAAAAGTATTACGAGGGTAGAAGGACACTCTTTCAAGAAAAAGAAAGATTATTCGCATTTTCACTATATTTTTTGTTTTTACATGAAATATATTTTTATGTAAAAATGTCAATTATCTTCTAATACCATAAATTGTGTTATAAATAAGGCAAGGACGCATTAGCAAGGGGAATCCTTATGTCTAATTTAACGAAAAATATTTGCATATTAATTAATAAAGTTGGAATAGCAAGAACTTTTTCACTTTTGACTTTTGAGTAACTTACACACCAAAGTGGAAACTGTGATAGAACTCAAAAGTGGCAAAATTAGATTTACGAGAAGGTGCTCAAGTAAAATAATAAGTTTAATTAAGAACCTTCCCTTTAATAGCATGCTCCATTAAGATTTAAGACACCTTTTTATGTGCACTGTATGGAAAGTAATATGGAATAATAAGTACTAATTTTGATTAATTAATGTTAACCTCAAGCCAGCCAACCAATGAAGTGAACAATGAAAAATATTTATCATAAAACAGTTTTTATACAAAGAAAATAATTATCAATTTGTGATGAGACCAGCCAAATATACTAAATGCTGAGAGCCTCATTTTTCTACTGCTGGGCAGGTTTTTAATAGAGGGATTTAATTTTTTTTCTTTCGAAATTCAGTTATTTTTATGGACTTATACTAAATGGAACAACATTAATTGCTAGGATTGCTTGTTGTTTTTTAGTCTCTCCTGACATCTTGATTTCTGAGGCTGTTTATATTATTTATGAGCCAGAAATAGTATGTCATCATAATCATTAAAATTTGATCTTTTTAATTTGGTGAGATATTGAAGATTAAATTACTAGGTAAAGATAAAAAAAAAAAATGTGTAACACTTTAAAAAAGTTTATTATGATATGTTGATCTTCTGCTACATCAATTGTTGGACATATTAACTCGTGCCAACTGTGTGCCGAATATCGTGACTGATTAACTAGATCGTGATAAATCAAATTCAAATAAGGGTTTATGTTGATATAATTTTTGTTCTCTTTGATAAAACAAATTTTAAATTAGGTTAGTGGACAATTATTCAAAAATAAAAAATTTAGAGATCATTAAAGCCTACCCTAAGTATAGCTTGGTAATAATTAATGTCAACTGGGCCGGGGATCGCATAACACAAAAAACAATTGCAAAATAATTACAAAGAGACTTAGGTCTAAACAGAACAAATTTAATGAATCTTACTTCGATTTCTTTTATTACAGAGTATTATTGTCCTATAATTTGATTTTTAAAGATAAAATTTGTGTGAATATTATTGCTTTGCTAAACTTTGTAATCAGTGTGGTGTGGTCTAACTTGCAGGCGTTTGGCTCGAGAAAAAGAATCTAGCTATAGTGGATTGCTAATGTTTAGCAATTATTAGGCATGAAAATGTCAAAATTAGTCCAGATGATATGATATATTAATTTAATTAATTAACAGTAACCACATAATTTTAAAATAAGTTAAACTCCTATCGTTTCCAAATATATATATTTAAAATAAATCAAATTTCAGGCGAAAGTTGATAATTGATATGTTAGTGCACGTCTTTCATGAAACTTNCAATTAAAATTGTCAGCGTCAATTTTCAAAATTATGATAGTATAAATTCCAACACAACTGTTTTTTTATACATTCCTATGGTTATGAAACTAATTTTGAAACTTTCCCTAAATATTGATTAGTCAAGTAATTAATGTTTATATTAACTGTGAAAAACATATGTAAGACAATTAACTGAGATCAACATATCTCTAGTGGAAGCAAAAGAGAGATCAAAACTTAAAATCATATCTCAAAACCTCAAGTTTCTAACAAAGTAAAAATTTAATATTTTTAAAGGTTCAATTAATAACTTTATAGATATTCCCCAAAAGGTAATTTTTTCTATATGCCTAAAAATATTCTTTAACTACAAGATAAACATCTTTAAATATCCACGGTGGATAAAAGGGAACATTTTCACTAAACAATCCTATTCAATATTGGCTACATATTATATACATTAAAATTCATGTTGAAAACATAGATTAACAACAAATCAATATCAACACTAAAACAAAGCTTAATTTGTGAAGGATATCCTTTTCTTACCCTTTTCATGGCCAAATCAAAGCCTATTCAAGAGGGTAGAAGAGTAATATTCCGAATTACCCTTTTCTTCTCACTGTAATAAAACAATATACACGAAAAAAAAATATTGTGTAAATAATGACACAAAACTGAGGAAATTGTAAAACTATGAAAAAAGAAAATGATTTCATAATATCAGATTTGAAAATCACAAATGTACAAACTTTGAATGTTCACAAGTGGCTTTAAAGCCTCCTCATATTTGGACAAATTAATCTCCATTTGACTTGTCTGATTCTGCAGCCATGAGTGAGCTTTACTCAGCAAAATAATCATAAGTAAGATCTTGTTTAGAGATTTTTTTTAGAGAAAAGTTCAACAGTTTGAGCTTTAAGAGCTTGTTAAAAAAGCCAAAAATTAGATTTTTCCCTCCATTTATCCGTTCAAAAAATGTCGTCATAAAAAACATCTCAAAGAGAAATTAGTTTCTGTTCATGAGCTTTAAATTTGAAAATGTCTGCTTTCTGACCTCAGAATACCTTTTCCCAATTAGTTTCTGTTCATGAGCTTTAAACTTCGGTCTGCTCGTTTTTAGCTGGCAAAAGGGGTTCTTCTTTTTCTCCAATCGCTTCACGATTTCTTGCTATACAGTCCCTAATCATCTTCACTTCTTTCGATTTACCCCACATCACCGAGTAAAACCCAATAACAATGATAGTGGAGCCCACCAAACTATAAATACGGTAAAAATGGTAAGAAATGAATAGAATCAAGAAACTATGGTTTTTTTTTTTCTTCTTCTTCTTCTTCTTTTCTTTGGGTATTAACTGTTATTTCTCAAAGAAAATATTCAAGAAATTACCTTCCAACATAAACAATATCGCCCGAGAAAATAAAACCCAGAGCAGCTGCTATGACAATGCTGAGCGGATGAAACATAGCAACGAAAAGTGGGCCCTTCTTACGTAGGCACCACACATTTACACTCACTTGGAATGCCGATCCAAAAATTCCCTGTCAAAAAAAAAAAAAATTATAAATCAAACTAAATTTATAATNTTAATTCAAATTTCTGATTAGTTTCACTCTTCTTTATATATAAATTTTGTGAAGTGTACCTGTATAATTATGTAGCCAGAAGAAGCTAGGCAGTCTGCCGCTAGGAATAATCCACCGATTATCAAGTTCAACTGTGGGGTTTGCATATATTCATTGAGAAAATTTGAAGGTGATTTGAAAATCGAGATTTCAGGGCCTTTGTACAGAGTCACTATAAAAGCACCAGCAATTGACACCACAGTTCCAATTGCTTTTGCGAGAAAACTCGAACTTTTACAGGCTAGCTTTTCCATCCTAAAATGTGTAACAAATTATAACCTTCTTTCAAGTTATTTGAATCCATATATATATACCTTTTTATGATTTGTGCAAGTTCAAATATACTGCAAGTTGTGCTCATAGTCCAAAATTCATCTCTTGAACTCAAGTAACTATACGTTTAAGCATAAAGATACAAACTTTAACGCGATCAAGGCCCCAAACACCGAAAAAAACTCCAGAAAAAGGGATAAAAAGTATACCCGAATATGATTGCAAGTATAAAGGTGAACCCCGGAATGAGATTAAGCATTGCTGAGGCAAATGCTGCTGAAGTGTAATTAATTCCGGTATATCCAGTCAGCTGAGCCAAGCACCTAACAATTATAAATAAACACAGGCATGAGAAAAATAGAGAGCTTTAAAAGAGATTTAACTCTTTCACCAAAAGTGCAAAGTGAAATGCATGCTTTTAGAAACGATGCGAAAATAACAGTTGTTATGATTTGCGAAAAATTCTTTGACCCCAAGTGAAAATACATTCGAATGAATAAAAAATAAGACCCAAGTAAAACTAAAGAATCACTTCTACAAAATAGGTAAAATATCTTCTATGTAAAACCCATTTCAAATGGAGCTGGAAGAGTCATTATTGACAATTCTCCTGGCATAGTGCTAATAATGGACTAGATCCAAATGACTCAATTAAATTCTAGTACTTCTTTTATTAGTTAAGTTTCTAGAAAAAAATATATCAAACGGCGCAATGCACCTTGGGTCGCTATGGAAACAGCCTCCTTGTATAATTACAAGGGTAAGGTCTGCGTACAACTGACCCCCTAGACCCCAACCTGTTGAGAATATATTGGGTATGTTGTTGTTGTTGTTGTTTTGTAAAACCCATTTCAGTAAAACATCCTCAATCTTCTGACAGACCCAAGTTTATCCCATAATCCCATCATTCATAAATAATCAGTCTACCTTAAAAACGCAACAAATGGATATGTAAAATATCTCCTCAAGTTTATCCCATAACCCCAATCATTCATAAATAATCAATCTGACCTTAAAAACGAAGCAAACGGATGAGATCATGAGATAACATACCCAAGAACACCCAACGAGAAAAACCCACAAACAAGCGAGAAATTGAGTGGGGCCCGGCCCGACGACCTGCGATTTTTCGAGCCCAAAAAAGATTACATTTTTTCTTTGGAAGGGGAGAAAAATTAAACAAGAACAGCTCAAAATAAGGTCGATTCTTGTGACCTGTGAACGATAAGAGATACAGGGAGGAGAATGGCGGCGGCAAGAGCGTTTGAGTAGGCGACGAATGTGTAATTAGTCATTCCGGTGGCCATGGCTCTTTTGCTGATGACGATGAGGCCCACCTGAGCTGTTGTGGACAGCACCATAGCCAAATACGGCGTCGCTTCCCTCTCCGGCAGCCTCATGAGTGGGAGAATCTCAGCTGCGACCGCCGCTGAATTTCCTTCGACCTGATGTTGGAGATGAATCTGACCAATCGCTGATGGCCGTTCATTGAGAATTTTAATAAATTAGATAATTAAGTTTAAAAATTTTAAAAATTATACTATACGTATTATTTTTATTTTAGAAATTAGTATTCGACCAAAATATAAATAAAGTATTGCTAGTATAGCACTCGTATTACACGGGTGCTTGTTAAAAAATTATTCTTAAATTTTAAAATTAATGAGAAATATCATTTTAAATTTTATTTACTTTTTTGCAAAAAAAAAATATATTATTACATATTTTAGAATGACACTTGTTACTTGTACGACTTACGTGTGTTATATTATAGTAATTTTTATAACTTATATCATATAACTACTTGAAATATAAATATATTAATTGATAATTAATTTTATTTTTCTAATTAGTATTAAAAATAGTTTTATTATTGTTATAAAGATAAATATAATTTATTTTTTTTATACATACATTATGAATGTTAAATCGAAGCTCGTCAAGAGATGATTAATTTGATTTTTATATATGTAAAACTGCTAAAAAATATAAAAGTTATTAACTTTTAAAATACATTTACAATTGTTATAATAAGAAATGATATTAAAATGCAATTAATACATATAACATAGACCATAAATAATCAACATTTTTGTGGATAATTTGAACTTAATTATTTTTGGATTTGAAGTAAATTAAAATCTACTCAAGCCTAATAACAAAACATGTAATTTTGCCACATAGGATCCGAAACATGCGAATCTTTCACTTAGGCTCAGTACGTTCTAAATTAATATATAAGGGGATATTAGGAATTTATAAGTTATATATTATAGAATTACAAATTTTTACATGACGTGGATTAATTTTTTTTTTTTCAATATTAAAACTATTCAAAATTTACTTTCATTCATTTTTTTTAGACTTTCATTCTTTTAAAGTTAACAAATTGACTCTTANTTTTTTTTTTGGGTACAATGAAGGAAGCCAAAGTCCTATACTAGTACTTGACGGGGATAGAAAACCCCTATAATATCATGATCTAACCAAGAACCAACACTTGAAGGTGGGGTAGAAACTCGATGAACCCCAGTCGGAAAGGATGCCGCCAGTCCTGCGAGGTGGTCGGCTGCAAAATTTGCTTCTCGGTGCACATGTTGGAGACGAACCGTCCACTCCCTTTCGATCATGCAACGAATTGCTCTAGCCAGCGACTCATGGCCTCCGAATTGTCGTTGGTGATTACACACCATCTTTACTACGCATTGACTATCGACCTCGGCCACTACTTTTCGATAACCCTTATCCCACGCCAACTGCAATCCTTGAAATAGCCCCCAGAGCTCGGCATCCGTAGTGGTGCAATACCCTATATTCATAACGAATCCCGCTCTCCACCTGCCCGTGTCATCGCGGATGAGCCCACTCGCACTGCTCAACCCGGTGAGGTAATCAACCGCGCCATCGGTGTTTATTTTGACCCACTCAGATTCCGGCGGGGCCCACTTGATCATACGTGTAATATGTATCGCCGCCCCTGCCTTGATGTATGCCTCTTGTGCCCGAGAATAATTATCTACCAAGTTCAACACTTCAACTCTCCTAGCCTCGACGGTTGGTTGTTTTTTATCAAATATCCTTTCATTGCGCCATTTCTAAGTCCGCCAGAGCATAGTCGAGTAAAGGCTGCTCCAGTTCGTAGACTCTCCTACCCGCCTCGTCAAGAGATTTTTACGCAGCCATTCTTTGAGAGGTTGATGGAAAAATGTTACATCGTGATTGGCCGGAAGAAGCTGATCCCAGAGGGCCTTTGTAAACGGACAGTCCCGCAGCACATGGATAACCGATTCATCTTCTCCAGAGTAGTCGCATCCTACTGATACCGCAATATGCCGCCTCGCTCGCTCGGAGTTAGTAAGCAGCCTTTCTTTAGCCGCTAGCCATAGAAGTGTACGGGCTCGTTGGGGCGCAGGTGCACGCCAAATAATTTTCCATTGTTGTTGGTCGAGGTTTATTTCTCTGCCGGATAATGCCCTGTATGCTGATTTCGTGGAAAATTTACCGTCTTCGGAGTAGCCCCAAATAATTCGATCCTCACTTGCCTCATCACACGGTGGAATAGTACCAGCTATACGAAGTATGATGGACGAGGGTAGAATGCCGTGGAAACTTTCCCACCTCCATCTTCCATATTCATCAACGAACTCTGCCACCTTCGAGGAAATATTCATTCCATTGAAACAACATTAGGAATACAAAAGATTCCGATACTAAAGTCAGATATATAATCAAATATATTTTGTAAGACAAGACAGACTCTGTATAAAGTGAAGCTAGATCCATGCAATATAGGAGCAACATTTTGTAGTCATTTGAGCAAACTCGAAATTCATTAAAACGACAAAACGATTAATGAGAAAAAATCTATAGCCGATAAACTTCATAGAATATAATGGAGTACAATATTTGTGTGCTAAGCGGAGTTTGTTGACTTAATCAATTGTAAGCTATTTGAATTGCTTCTGCTTTTTGGGTAATTAATACTAGTACAGAGCCCGTGCGATGCACGGGATGTACATTTTTAAGGCTATTTATCCAGGCTTATAATTATATACATGAATAAAAAAAGATGTACGGAATATATATAGTACGTGACCCGTGCAAAGCACGAGATATATTTATTTAGAGAATATTATATTATAAGATTCAATATTCAATAAAAGTTTATAATACGCAAGAAAATTATACAATGTTCAATAAAAGTTGTACAATATTCAAGTGGAGTCTTAAAGTCTCTTGTACATTAAGACTACTGACAAAATAATATTTTAATCAATGAGTTTCCTTTCCTTGTAGCCAAATTGTGAATGTGATTTGAGCAGTACAACAAATCGATATATAGCTGACTTGCTTTTTTTATTGTAGTTTTTTTTTTGTTTTTTTTTTTATATAATGAATTTAAAGATATTCTAAAATATAGCAAAAATTAATTTTTTTATTACAATTAGGAATTTTACTAAATATAAACTCTCAATCTATGGTGTTAATCAACGTTTAAGTCTAAAAAATTAGAAATTTTTACCTCTTTTAATCAACGTTTAAGTCTAAAAAACAATAGAGTTATTCTAAGTTTTTTTTTCTACATCTTTTAAGACATTAAATATGAGCATGTTAGGGCTAGCTTGTAAAATAATTAATATATTATCTCACTAAAACATTTATACTAATAAAAATTTAATTTTAGCATATAAATTTATCCCTTGATATAAGAGAAAGTAACAGTTTTACTTATTGTTGTTCACCATATAATATTTAATTATTATTTTATTATATAATAAAAAAAAAATTTTTAAATAGTGTAGTAGAATTGTTATAAAATTATATGATTTTTTTTTTTAAATATGGATTTAATATTTTTTTATGATTTGATAATATAAACAAATCTATACTTAACTTTGATAAATAAAACAAACAAATACTTTAGTAAGTATTTAATGTATATACTAAATAGGAATATATTTGGTATAATCAAATACCAAATATAATCAAATAAGTCAAAGTGTACATTTTTATTTCGTATTTGATTTTTTTATTATTAAAATCTTTTTATTATACTTACCTTTTTAAAATAAAACAATTAAATAAATAAAATATTATAATACCAAAATAGTAATGACATTTAATGCAGTTGACTTTTCTGGATAGTAAATATAGTAAATAGAATCTCTTTTTATATAAGTATATATTGTATAATACGGAAATAATAATGCAATAAATGTTGTTGACTTTTCTTTATATTAAATTTGGTAAATGGTATACCTTTTAATATAAGTATAGATATATTTTAATTAACTGTCACGTGGTGAGTATAATAATAATAATATATAATTTATTTAATCAACTGATTACGTGCATACTATAATAATAATAATAGTAATAAACAATGGATAGCACACGTTTTGACAAGTTAAAGGCAATCAATCAGTTCACATGAATTATAGGTGAGATTAATGAAAGGTGAGATAATATCCGTTCATTTATATAATCTAGTGTGAAAAAGACATAAAAAAAAGAAAAGTGTGAAAAGGACATAAAAGTTACTAATTTTAGTAAACATTTAATGCAGACATGATGTTGACTAAGAATTGACCTACTAATTTTGAAAAAGATTAATTCTTATTATATAAGTATAGATTGATTATACTCATAGTCTATACTTTTGTAAAACGGAAGTAACAAGAGTATGTATTAAAAAAAATGACAAATTAGTTTTTCTAATTGTAAGGCCGTCTCATGACAAAATGTGTATGCGTCTACTGATCTTCAATTATAATTAGTTAGTGAGAAATGAAATGTTAATTATGAAATGTGTCCTCAAGCATTTGGTGTGGAATATGTAGAAAACGAGTTTTGGATGTTAAAAACCGTTCGAAGATGTTTAGCAGATAATGAAACAGGCGTAACTCTTGTGGTTGTGTTTGAACTTGCTATTATAATAATTAATATGTTTGCGTGACGGATTAAGTAGTTTTAGGCTCAAATTCAACCTGTTTTAGTCCTTTTTATGATTTTTAATATTTTCTATTATGTTTCTATTCATTTTTATTTCGTTTCGAGTTTGAAGCCTTTATTTACGTCAATCAGAAATTGTTTTGAAGGTAATCGGGACTTGATATTACGTTTTAGAGATTTTACTATCTCGTGCTACCATCATAGGCCAAAGTTCACAAAAATTGTCATGTTCGACTCTCGAAAAGGAATAATTTGTAAACTGATTTTAATCTAAATATAATTGATTTGTCTCATTTGATTTACTACTTCATGTTCATTTTGATTAACTACTACAATTCTTTAAACGCAGAGCTTCTGTGTTTTCACAAGGAAAATTGTAAAATAGAACCATTTCTCATAAACTAAATAAACAAATAAACCACCTATGGAGTATACATTTTGAGTTGAAGAAAACTCATCATCAGCCAAATTTAACATCTAAAAGTGACTATTATTTATTTCCNCATCAAAATCATATATAATACACCATACCCACTTCCAAAGTTGAGGCATGAGGCACACTCAACACATAACTAGGCGCCCTACAGTTCCTCCTCAAAAACCCATACCCGAAATTTATCACCATTTTCTTCAGAAAACCCGACCCGTTTTTCGCCCGTACGTACGAGTGCCCCATAATATACGCCACCCCAGCCTCCCTCGCTTGCATCAGCTCCCGAAACTCCTCCCGGGCCCCACCCTCGATTTCCGGGCCCTCGGGAACAACAAACCGAACCCTCTTCCTACCCATTATGGGCCTTTTGGGCCCAATCTCACCGAGGCCCGACGGGCCCAATTGAACCCTACTCGACGGGCGGGTCGAGGGCGACCCGACAACAACCATGCCCTCGCACGGCCCGTTATGGGCCCGTCCCGTTACCGGCCCGGCCCGTATGAACTCGGCTACGCTACTGACGAGGTCATTTTCGAACCGTGGGTCGTCCTTGTGGGCGTCTCGGTAGCCATACCGAACAATGCATCGATAGATGCGGAAATCCTTGGGCCCGATTTGGCCCACGAGGAACCGCTCCTCGGGCCCGACGTGTGGGACCGGGACGGATTTCACGCACACGAAGATGAGGACCTAGCCGAGGTCACAGAATAAATGTTAGTTTACGAAATTACCCCTCAACGTCAGCAGAAATCAGGACATTGCAGTGTGTGTTTCGTAAGCACCATAAGTCTAAAAGCCTATTTGTGTTCAAATAGTTTAGTTATGGTAGAACAAG
>BKCP01009737.1:563507-582578 GCA_008636005.1 Striga asiatica
AAATTGTAATTAAAAAAAAAAAAACACGATTAATTGTCATGTAAGACAGTAAAAGAAATTAAACGAACAAAAAAAAGAGTAAAGTGTTTTCGCTTGCCTGTTATACACAGCAAAATTCCTCCTAATGACATCCAACCTTCTCGTTCGGTTTTCTTGAGAAATCTATAGATGTAATATGGTGATAGAGCTTTATACACGTGAGGGTTCCAATGTAGAATATTATAAACGCCAATCGAAGAAATGCAAACGAGCCACATTATGACAACTGGCGCGAACAAGAACCCGACCCTGTGGGTCCCGTAATGCTGAAGGGCAAATAAGGCAATCAGTATCAAGCAAGCCACTGGCACTTCTATATCTGCAGTGATCATAATAAATAAGCAAATATACATAAATAAGCAAATAACCGAGTATTTCATAGATATATTGTAAGATGTGTTCTCAATGATTTGTGTTCAATTTCGAAGCTTTTGGCAGATGTGTAACAAACTAACAATAACCCCATGAAGAATGAAATATTAATAATCCTAATAAATTGCATTATAATAGTATCTTCATTGCATCAAAAAAAAAAAAAAAAATGATTTATGAAAATTTCGAAAAGCACTTTCCTCATATTGTGATGGCTGTTAGTTTGTTATAGTTAAGATAATCATGCAGTTCACATTTTATTCTAACAAAACATATGCACTTGGGGACATCTTAAAATAACATAATATATAATAACTAAGCTTAATTTTCAGGATGTAGAACTAATGCAATCTTCACTCAATCTTAAAACAACACTTCTAATAATTTCTTCAATCCCTAACATCAAAAAATAATGAACAGCCAAAAAAAATAATCTTACACTTATGATGTTCTTTCTCTGCAGCTAATTCCACACCAGAAACAGCAGAAAAAACTGCCAAGAAAAACCCCAGAAAGGGAAAGAGGAAAAAAAGATTATGCTCACAAAGATTAAACCAACTAACAGAAATCAAACAAAATTATCCGAATTTCGACGAACAACAACACAAAAAGCAACCTTTTTCGCAAATACCTGAAATTGCAGGGGTCAATATACCATCCCCAATCACCATACAAGCCCCAAGCAGAGCTAACAAAAGCAATAACCTTTGCAAAACACTGTATTTCTCCAAAATAGATTTCAATCTTGCCCCGAAAATCGAGGGCTCGGGGCTCGTGACATCCTTTTTGTAATTCGACAAATCCTCATCAGCCGATTGGCTGCTGGGCAACAAATTCACTTTGGCATGTCTACATAAGAGTGAATACAGAGCAAATGTGCCTCCTTCACCATTATCATCAGCTCTCAACACAATAAACACATATTTCAAAAGGGGCAGCAAAGTTAATGTCCAGAACACAAGTGATAAGACCCCATAGATTTCTTCATTGGTCTCAGAGTGAACAATGTCCTCAGAAAATGTAACTTGATATACATACAATGGTGAGGTACTCAAATCCCCATACACAACTCCTAAGCTCTGGTAGGCTAATGTAAGTATTGTTCTCCAAGATTCTTTCTGTAAAAATAAAAACCCCCCAAATAAATACTTTAGAAGACAAAAAAGGGAAAAGGGGGAAAAAGGTAGCATTTTTACATAAAACTAAAGGAAATATGATGTAAAGAACTCACCTTTATTTGATTTCGGAAAGTCCCACCTTCGAGATCCATCGAAAAAGCACTCAAAAATTCAAGAAAACCATTTCTAGAGCAAATTTAAGAATTTTAATCCAAACCCATTTGCCAGCCGCTGTTATATATCTAAAATATCCAGAAAATGGGATAATTTTTTCGGCAGTACGACTTAAAAAAAATCAAAATTAAAAAAGAACAAACACAAACTAGAAACAATAACACTCCACGAGTGAAGATTCTGACTAATAAAAACTGGCACTTTGTATCCGAACTTAAAGACTGGATTTTTATTTTTTATTTTTTATTTTTGGGCTTGTGACGAAATGAAAAGGATTGTTTCCAATTTTCTATAATGTCTTGAACGGAAGTTGGACACGGTTTTGAGTGAATTAATAATAAATAGGTGGTTTTTCACGTTTTCTTGGAGGTTAACATCAACAAGACAAATCAAATGCTCTGCGCATGAGAGAGATTGAGAGAGAGAGAGAGAGAGACGTGCAAACGTGTACTGTGAAAATCAAACAGATAATGAGGGCATTTTAGATGTAGATCTTTGGGTGTGGATTTTAAATAAATAAAGTAAAAAACTCAGAGGAGTTAGAAAACTCGAGAACTGTATTTTTTTTGTATGGTTTGACTTGATGAAAAACTGAAAGTGAAGCTAAAAATGTTGTGTGTAGGGTGCAAAAGAGGAATTTAATTTCATAATTGTTGGCATCAAGATTTTGCGAACAAGATTATGGGAGTGCTTTGACTATTTCAATGCTAATTATATTTGTGGATGTGTGTATAACCGTTCATATTCTAAATTCTATCTAAATTTGAGTGACAGAAAAATAAATTTCATGAACACACAATGGTTTTGATGTAAAATATATGAAATTGTGTTCTTTAAATATTTACAAGAGCTTTTTGGTTCTGTAAATAGAAATAGAGGTCACTTAACCAATTTTGATTCAATTAGTTGATAGCGGATAGTTGATTCAATTAACTATATTGATTCAATTAGTTGATAGCGGATAGTTGATTCAATTAACTAACAACATATAGTTAATTTAGATAGCATATTCAACTGGGTAATTAAATTAGCAAAATAATTAGATTTTTTATATGTTAAAGTAAATAAAATTACAAATCTTATATTCCAAAAAATTATTTATAAGAGCTTTTCTAAAATTAATGTCTTGGGTGCAAAAAGCTATTTCGAATAGCTACTTACCAGTTATCAAGCAACTAGTACGTGGTCCGTGCGATGCATGGAAAAACAATATTTTGATTGTATTATAAATTAAATAAATAAATAACATTAATCATGATTTATTCATTATTTTTAAATTAAACCGGGTTGGACACAGTCCGACCGGATGGACCGAGAACAGGTTTATAACCAGTATATTGCGCTTGAATAAAATATATGCTATCGAATCCGTCAACATCAGTATGTTGGACTGGTAGGATCGATACGATTTTCTAAATAAATTTTGTTACATTAAAAATTATTTTAAATAAAATTACATATTTAAATAAAATAGAGATTTATAAATTGTTTATCAATTAGTTTAAACATTTGAATTTATAAATTGTTTAGATATTTAAGTAACACTTTTTATTTAAATTTATTACAAAAAGTACTATATATATATATATATATATATATAAAAAAGTATTATGTATTAAAATCTGAACAACCACAAATGATTTAATAAAATAACTTGATCGTTTCGATGACGTTCCGGTTCTGAAAACCTTATATTTACCGTACATTAATAAAAATGATAATAAAATAATTATTTTGTTCACATAAATAATAATAAAATGATATATAAATATTCATAAACTATTAATCATGTTGTCGTAAAAGCATTGTTAATATGATTATTTGAAGTTTGGACTACATAATAAAGTATTTTCAATATTAAAATTTATATTTAGGTTCAATAATCGATTTGGTCTGGTCAAACTGATACATAACTTAGTTACCTGGGACCAACCAAGTTATGTCAAGTTTTTTGACTATTTTAAATATCACCTAAAAGTAATTCAATCAACGTGGGCAATACCCTAATTCAATCACCCGATTGATCCAAAAGTAATTTCATTACTTTCTTTAAATATAATATTTAATTTTATGAAATAAAAAAAATTTATGATTCATATGTCTACACCAAATGATAGTATATTAAGATTATAAATTATATATCTAAAGATGAATTATTTATTTTTATTTTATGCATATTAATAAAAAATAAACATAGTAATTTAAAAAAAAATCAAGATTAATTGATTGGTATATATATATAACATGATTGAATTTTTGGATTAGAAGATATATATTTAAAATGATTTTATTATTAAAGGTCAAAAAGAAAAGATGTCATAAAGATTACAACTTTGAAAAGTTTGTAACCATTAATTTAGGAACCATCTGATTTTAAATGATTTATAATTTTTGAAACAGGATACGTCATCTAAAACCCATTAATTTAGGAATCATCCAATTTTTTGATAATGAATTAAAATTAAAATATAAAATAAAAAAATTGCTAAAAATAGTATATAATAAATGTGGGTTGACTTTTCCTTATTACTATTTATGGTAAATGTTAATTCTTATTATATATATATATATATATAAAATTAAATTCTAATTTATTCTCAAGAAACTCCCCGTTTATATAGAATATATATATATATATAGTGGTATTGGATCACTTATCACTTATGCATAGTTAAATTTATTAAAAAAATATACATAGACAAAAGATAAATGAATGATATTCATCTTAACATTTTTTTTTTTAGGTTTTTCACATGATAATCACATTGGTGATGTTAAATATGTGACATCAAGTGTGTGACTTTGTAACTATAATCATAAGGTTGTTTAACCAATATTAAGGGCATATGTAGTGTCTGTTGTACCAAGATTTCAACTATCAACTTCTAAATTTGGAAAATTATAATTGATGCAACCCAGCTAAGGATGAACCGATCAAACATTTAAATAATCCATATTAAAAACAAGAATGGTCCAACAATTCTATTTTCATACGTTACATAAACATAGTAATTGCTACGTACGTTAAAGATTTGTCTTAAGTTTGGAGGTGTAAGGTATTTTATCTTAGTTGATAAATATTGGAACTATAATTTCAATATCATTATTCCCTCACTAACTTTTATGTGGGACAGTCTAACCGTTAGATGAGTCGACCCGTGATACTATTTGAATAAAGATGTATATTTATACTATCAAATAATCGTACTTATGTTTTTATATTTTTTTTATTGCATGCTATTTTTTAATTAAAAGATACATATTTGTAAAAGGCGGATGTGCCTATGATTAAATAAGAGCTTCTGTTGATAAATACATAAGTGGTGTTTTAATTAAAAAAGTTACATCATCCCTCATATTAATGTCTAAAAAATTAATAACTATTTTTCCATTTAGTATATCATTTAGTCCTAGAAAAAAGATGAGAAATCACTTAATAATTACAAAAGCTGTAGAGTTTTAATAAAAATGATATATATCCTTTTCACAGTTTCGAGATAAGATTTATATAGTTCTCCTTATCACCGAAATTTATAGTATTCTCATTGCAAAATTTATCACATCAACACAGGAAAACATAGCTCGCAATAAATTCTTAAGCGGTAGCACAAAATTGCATTTCTATTTCATAATTATCAAAACATTTTTCTTCCTCTCAAGAAAGTTTTGGAATGAAAACAATACAAAATAAAAGGAATTAAATCAAATTATTTTTGTAAAAAAAAGTATTATATCATGTCTAGTTGGTGTCTTTAAAAAAAGTTATGGGTTGTGTTGTTTTAATCATTGCACATTTAATTTTTTTTCTTTTTCTTTTTTTGTAAATATTCTATGTTTATTTGGTCAGATTAACAACACTAATTCAAATTTGTGTGCTTTTTAATTGATTAGCATTCTCAAAATTATGAATAGTCCAAAATAAAATACCTTGTCAACATTCAATAGTTACTTTACCTAAATTATAATATTTTTCATTAATTAAATAGCATATGAAGTAATTCAATTTAGGATATATATCACCACAACACAAAATGTTAATAATCACCAATATTAGCAATCTACCCATCAATAATTGCTTTTTGTGAGATATAGAGATGTTAATAACAAGCAACGTGAATATTTGATTTTAGTATGTTTTCAGTGGTTGGTTAGTGTTATACATCAAATCATTTATTTTGTTCTGTATATGATACATTAATTTAATATATGGACTTTTTTATATGTTAATTTGACCTACACTGTAACATTTGTGATGTGATTGATGATATGTCCTTTTATGGGTGGTAATAGGACATTTTGATCTCTTCATTTGTTTTGTTTTTTTATTCTATCATTCCTAATCCGACGTAATAACTTGAGTTGGAAATTTAAATGAATATCCTAAGTAGACCAACACTAAAATATATTGTTAATTTTTTATTATTATAGAAATTTTAACTAAATATGAGATTTTATCGGAATTTGTTCTTCCTCTAATAATTTCAAATATTAAAAAAACGGTTGTTGCAATTGTTAAAATCCAACAAATTTTTCAATAAATAAATATATTTTACGGAATATTTTTATTAAAATTTTAATATCAGAATCTTTTGTTTAATTAAATAACGAAAGGATGACATGATCAATGAAAACAGTATAACCTTGAGGTCCCATTATTATTTTTTCTTATTTGATATTTTATTCAGAGAATTTAAAAACACGCTTTTAGCAGATAGAAGATGTCATATCCTTTTCAACACATACTTTACTTTCTCTGATATTTTGTCCCAATTAATTATTCAGATAAGTAATATTCTTTACAATATTAGCCACTCAAATAAATTCGGTTCACAAACGATACATCGTGTAAACGAGCCGATTCGAACTTGAGGCCTTAACAAGCTGAGCAACTAGACGACTCAGTAATTGAACTCGATTTCAATCTCGACTCAATTATTAATATTAACGAACTCAAACTATAGAAAATTATAAAAAAAAACCCAAATGAACCAAACCATTCAGCCAAGTCCAGGTTGTTAAAGAATCGAGCTTTAGACAAGCCGAGCTTACAACCGACTCGTTTCATTTAATAGTTATATGCATTAATCACATCATACATGATTTAAATATCATTTTTAACTTTGATCTTCCTTATTTCCAAGTGCTAATCATTTAAAATTATTTTTTAAAATATATAGTATAAAAGATTTTAAAAGAATGAAAATAAAATAATCAATAACATATAAAAGACAGTAAAAATAGTGAAATTATGTGATCAAGGAGATTATTATTATTATTATTATATTAATATGGGATATATGATTTAACGAGATTTGATACAGCTTGTTGAATTTATATTTTTATTTTTTCTTTGCTACAATATTTATTTGTAAATAGGGGGAATATTATTTCATGACCAAAGTTTTGGGTTTCCACGGAAACTTCCTAAGGTCAAACTTTACCAGAATTGGACACCAATAAAAGTGGTTTGGTAAGCCATTTCGAATAATTTGATACAAGTTCACGTCACACGTTGAAATTTGACATAGTTTCCAATTTTCCATAATTCGATTATTTTGATTTGATTTGTGATATAGTTGCTAGTTACTACATCGAGGGCCATAGCTATTGCTGATATATAGGGTTGTAATAAAATTAAATTATTTTGATTTGATTTGTGATATAGCTGGTGCTGATGTAAGATTGTAATAATTTTTTTTTATTTCAATTTGTGGTATACTGTGATTTGTTTTAATTCATAAAATTCAAATTCGAATAAAAATAGTATCATGTTTTCAAAATTTGTATGAATATGAAAACCTTTTTAATTTAAAATCTTTAAATAATATATATGTTAATAATAATAATTAAAAATTGAATATATTACATAAAAATAAAATGTTATTCATGTATTAAAAATAATATTAAATGTAAAAAAATTCTATTTTCAACATTCTTTTATAAAATATTTGTGTTTATAAATAATTTCAAAAAAAAAAATTCAAATTAAACTGGAATCCAGCATAAATACTCAAATATATTTAGCACTAAACAAAATATCATATTTCAAGTTTCGGAAATTCTAGTGGATACAGATCTCGTTAGAATGATTCCAATGAAATATTTTTCGTTGAAACTTCTATCAGCATCAATTAAAATTTTTTGATAAATAATAGCATTTAAATATCAATTGAAATTGCAATTGAGATTCTATTAAAATACTTATTCATCAAACTTTTTCATTACATTAGAATTTCATTATTTTCTCGCATGAATCTCAGCAAGAATCTTATGATTTTTTCCCGATCGTATGGCCCAAACACACCTGACTTTTGAAAACCCAATATATTTAAAAAAAAAAAAAAGAAAATTAAATAGAAATATATAAAAAGGAGCTAGAGGCAAAATGATTTCAGCTTAATTATGTTTAACATGACTTAGACAAAGAGAAAATAAACTAATGTTGGCTCAACGATAAAATAATCCGCAATCAAATGTCCTTAACAAAATGATCCAACACTGGAAATGCAAAATTTAGTCACTCAAAATCCTCCTCATCTAACAAATCGAGCTTCTGTAGAAGACACAATTTTTTTTCTTTTTTTCTTTCTTTCTTTTCCTTTGAGCTCCTGTAGAAGACACATAGCATTGCTGTTCAATCGGCCTTTTTGTCGATCACCTTTCTGGCAAACGAGGGCAAGCAGAAAGCCGCGGAATGAATCTGGCAAACGAAACCAGACGAGCAAAAAATTAATTAATCGCACTTACTTCAGAAAAAAAAAGAAAAAAAAAACTAACAAACTCAGATGACTTGAAATAATAGTAAGTACCTCTGAGTTGTAAAACTTTAGTGGTCCCTTAGTCTTGACATGGCTATCATCGGAATCTATTGGGTTGACCGGATGCTTAAAGTCAACAGGACCCTCAGTCGAACACAGCATAAACCCGATAACACCACTGGGATGCGAAAAAACCGAAAAAACAAACAAACAAACAAACATGCCTTGGGTTGAATGACATTTTCTCTTAATTGTTCAAAAATCAAACAATGAAGATAAGAGATATCAAATCACTCGGTTCTCGTATTAACTAATAAGATAATACAGATTTTATTGTGTGAGGCAGTCAAACCGTTAGACGGGTCGATCAGTTTGAAAAAAAAAAATGCATACTTATCCAGTCAAATGCCATACTTTCTATTTATGTTGTTTTTTATACGTATGAGATTTTCTAATAAAAATATTGCAATAAATCACGCCAAAGTTTGATTTTCACATCTTAGTCCTGAAAATTTGCACCGCGCACCCAAAAAAAATAAAAGACTAATGAAAAACTTAATTAGACAAATTCCTTGCAATAAAAAGCATAATTTTACGAGTGCATGAAAAAAAAAATGAAATAAAAACGAGTACCTAGGGTAAGTGGGAACGGAGGTCCAAGCGTAATTAACCGAGCCTTTGAAAATTTGGCGGCAATTTGCGACAATATCTTCAATAATGTGCATGTGAAGCCATAAGCTCTCCGCTTGAGTACACACAACCCCACCTGGACGAAGAGCCTTTGCTACTGATTCAAAGAAAGGCTTTTCAAAGAGCTCTTGTGCTGGGCCTAATGTCAATGAAAAAACGGGTTTTGCGATTAAAAAACTAGAACGTTCTACAAATTTACGAGAGAGCTTTTTTTTTTTAGAAAGATAAACATATTACCAATTGGGTCCGAAGAATCCACAATAACTGCATCGTAAGTTCCTTCCGGAACAGACTTGAGAAATGCAACTCCTTGCAAAGTGAATGAGAAAAAATACGGTGAAGTGAGAAAAATATTTTGCAAATAGGTCCCTTGAGTTTCAGTTCAATGCGATTTAACTCCAAAAAATTTCTTATTGGTGAAAAATTTGGTCCCAAATGGATGTTTTGATGTTTCACCATGGACCGAGAAGTATAATCTGAGTCCGGGAGAAGACATGTAAAGATAATAAATGAAAAAAAAAAAAAAAGTAGAAATTGCCACAGTTTATGTTATACCATCTCCAATGTGCAATGTCACACGGGGATCATCATACCCCACTGCTACATGAGGGAAAAATTGTTTCGAAACCTGAAAAGAAATAATTTTTCCAGTTAATCGCCATAGGAATTATTTAACGATTATTTGAAAGTCTCCAAACTGATGAAAAATAAGTTTAGATTACAAAGATTGCAGACACTGTAATGAAAGGTTTTAATCCAAGCATGGAGCTCGACAGTATAAGAGAAGAAAATGATGACAAATAATGGAAGTAGAGAGAAAATAATTTAAATGAATAAATAAATAAAATCTAGTGCGAAAAAATTACTCACATCAACCACCATTTTATCGAT
Organism: Striga asiatica; assembly: GCA_008636005.1. Lineage (NCBI taxonomy): Eukaryota > Viridiplantae > Streptophyta > Magnoliopsida > Lamiales > Orobanchaceae > Striga > Striga asiatica. Next base: position 573,550 of record BKCP01009737.1, read on the forward strand.
CTCACATATATCGATTTTCTCGATCGATGAATGACGAGACACTTCGCGCAAGACACCACCATCTCCTCCTCCAATTACCAGAACCTGAAAGCACAAAATCTGCTTAGACCTTCACAAAAAAAATGAAGATTAAGAATAACTTGTATTTTCCTTTCTTTATCTTCTATGAAAGACGTTTTCACTTGTTTGTTAATAATGGCCTTAAAGATCCTAGAGCAGAAGTTGAAACCTTTTTTGGATTTGGAATGGAGCAAAGTGGAAGATGAGTAATCATTTCTTGATAAGCACATTCATCTCTCTCGGTGAGTTGAATCACACCATCCAAGACTAGAACTTTTCCATATGATGCTGACTGTAGCAAAATAAAAATTTATAAGCAAAATCCAAATATGCCGAAGGAAATTTTTTAACATAGCGTCTTCAGAGAAGCAAATACCTGAAAAACCAAAACATTCTGATAATCAGACTTCCCCTGAAATAATATTTTTTCCACCTTCAATGAGTGAGCTTCCCCTGCAAATATGTGAAACCAAGCAGTCGAAAAAAAAATCAGCACAATGCGCTGTAATATTTCTTTATCTTATTATTATGTTTGTTTTTTTTTTGTTTCAAGTCCAGTAGCTATCTGTTACTTCTCATTTGGAACTTGCATTATGCGCGGGAGAAAACCATTTGCGATGCTATAAAATGGTAATTGGAAGAGATTGGCACCTGATGTTACAAGAACTGCAACTATTTTTTAAATCAATATCATCACAATTATAAGGACCAGGGACAAAAATGTAAATTTTTCGAAAAGGGAAAAAGATTGCCCATTAACATGTTGCCGATTAACATCTTGTTGTTTGCTAAAAGCTATTACTTTTCCCCATTTTGATTTCGGCATGCGTTTCTTTTAAATGAAATTTTTACTCTAACCCAATCCCAAATCAAAACCTAAATAAAAAACCAATCTTGAAAGAAAAAAACAAGAAATCGAGGTCGAAACAACAATTTATTCCTCAAGCGCGCATAGCCCACGACACAAAATCACAGACACAGAATAGATCAGTACACAGTAACGCAGATGGAAATTTAAAAAATAAAATAAAATAAAATACCAGGCCACATTGGGCTAATCTCCGAGAACCACCCCGGGATAACAGATGAGATGCTCTCCGGCAGCTCCACCGCCGACGCGCCGCCGCTGTTGACGTCCATCTCCGCCTCGAACTCCTCGGATTTCTCTCCCCGGCCGACTGTAAATAAATGGGTCAGTGTAAAGCTGCTGCGCGAATAACAATACGTGGGAGAATCTGTGGAAAAAGGAGTGACGGAGAGCAAAAGGGGCAAATATTTCACACAGTGAGTGTGTGAGTGTTTGTGCAGATCTTTGGGGAGAGAATCAGATTTGATGAGATAAAGCAAAAGCACATTTGGATTGGTTTTGGCTGACCTAAAAAGGGGCAAAGAAAGATCCTATCTTTTTCTTCAAAAATTTAAATTATAAAGCAGTAGTAGTAATGGCGTGTACATCCCTCAACACAAAAATCATTGATTGAATAAATAAGTAACACTTTCTCTCATCCACATTATCTTCACATCATCTTTTTATTAAATCTCTCTCCATTTAAACACACCCACATTTCTACACATAGACATGGCCAAATGGCGGGCCAGTTCAAGGTCCGGCCCGGCCCGGCGGGCTGAAGGGTTGGGTTTTGTCGACCCTGAACCGGCACGCCCTAAACCCGTGCCGGGCCCGACCCAGAAAAATTAAAAAAAAAAAGAAAAAAAATAAGCAAATTCAAAAACAATTGATTTTTCTCGTGCCAAACCGGATCCGGCCCGGCCCGCCGGGTTGGTGTCGAAAAAAAGACGACCCTGAACCGGCCCGGTTGAAAATCCGAGTCGGGCCCGGACCCGTGGTCAACGGGTTTGACTGGGCCGAGCCTGTGCCGGGTCCGTGCCGGGTCGGCGGGCCGGTTGACCCGTGGTCATGTCTACCTACACATTCATTTAAATACATATATAGGACCACCATTATCAAATTACATTTAAATTATATGAAAAAAAATAAAAAGAATAAAAAAAGACCCACTAGAGACACTAAAAACAAAAATAAAAAATAAAAAAGGCTCAAAAGAGCCGTTCAATATATTGAACGGAGACAAGAGCCCCACCAATTAATGAATGGACGCAACGCATTGAACGGGGCAAGATCATTTAAATGACAAGAATGAACGCACCAATGCAGATGCTCTAAATAATATTTCCTCCTTTTTTTAATAAGTGTCGTTTTGAGAAGTTACACAGTAATTAAGAATAATTTTTTTACCAATAATAATCCTCATTAATGAGGATAGAGATGAACGTTTTGGGAAAAGATGAAGGGTGAATATGAAAAGACAAGGGTAATAAAGCATTATTTATTTGGTTAATTGTTGATAAAATCAAAATACCATTTAAAAAAAATATGAGGTAGTACTAATATAGGAGGGTTATTATTGACAAAAAAAAATCTTAATTACTGTGTAACTTCTCAAAACGACTAAAAATAGGAGGGAGTAGCATTTAATTGATTCAATATTTTTAGTCTAATGATAATAACAAGTCATATTATAATTGAATAATATGTTTTTAAGATGAAAAATTAAAATGTTTTATTTTGTATAAATTCACAAATAAATTTTTATACAAATAAATTTTTATGGATAGCCTTCAATCTCGCCGGACATATAAATGAGTTGGTAGTTTAATAAGTGTCAAGTGAAATTTTATAATATTATTCATCGATTTTCCGTATTTTATAATTTTATGTAGCAAATTCCAGTGTCTCGTACTAATATAAATTAATTTTTTTGTATAATATTTGTTAAACTTAAACTATAAATATATTACAAAAATATAATAACTTTTTAATCCATCATTACTAGAATTATATTTATATAATATCTATTTCATAAATACAACTCAACATGTATAACTAAGACTAAAACTACAATCTATTAATTAAATAAATTTATCAATTAATTCTTTTATATGATAAAATTAAAAATATTATTATAATATATAGCATACCAGTTTTACGGATGATGGACATCAATTAAAATAAAATGATAATATAACTTTTTGAAAAATGATTTAAAATAAAAATAAAAAAGTTATATATATATTTTTTTAAAAAAGTTAAGTGTAAAATTTTTATTAAATTTATAAATGCTGTTTCTACAACGAATGACAATGATTGTGGTATTATTGTTCTTATTACACCCAACTAGCGCATAACCCGTGCGATGCACGGGATGGTATATTTTCCTGAAATGTTTAACGTGTGAAATATTAAAAATAATATAATTTATATATATGTAATAAAAATAAATGGATTGCAAAGAAGGAAAAAAAATATAAATTATTGAACACTTTCTTTGTGAAATAAAATTTGTGAAGATTTGGTATATTTGATTATGAATAGAAAAGTATGAAATACTACCTGCGGACCGTTGAGATAGATGAGAAGATTTACTTAGAATATATAGAATAAATATTGAGATAATGATTTACCTTTTACTTAGTATAGACAAAATAAATATTGACATGATGTGGGAAAATTATGACGAATTATGACATAAATTCGTTTAGAAAATATTCAAAAATTAGATTTATTTTTTATTTTTTAAATCCTTACAGTGATTCGTACGCTCCTTTCCATACGCTTAGTTTATCAATTTTACACATACAAATAAAAATTAATGCAACTCGAAATATTATATAATAAATAAAATGAGATTTTTATCTAACATTTAGTATATTGCCGGAAAATTTTTTATAAATCTTATTCTCTTTTTATGCACATAGATATTAAAGAATGAGTAAAAAAAATATCTAAATATGTTTAAAAGTATCTAATATTAGATGTGTTAACAATGTTACAACCAAAAGACATTAAGAATACGCAGACTATTATATAACATATGTGAAAGTATTAAAATATTTTATGTTATTATCGAAAAATGTGAAATTACCTCAATTTTGTCTAGACTATTTTATAAGAAAAATATATATACTTAAAGTTAGCACACACATATATATATCCTTAAAATTTGCCCAACTAACATGTTTAAAAGTATATAAAATTTTATATATAAAACACGTTTAAAGTTTACATATTTTACAAAAATTAGACTGCTCTCAGTTTATATAAAATTTGTTGCTCTCATATTCGGATAACGTATTATGCATTTAATGAAAGCACCCTACGATACAAATTTATAAATATTAATTAAAATAATTTTCTAAATTATATAAAATTGAAATAACAAAGGTAAATATTACCTGTTCATCATGAAAATGCGTTACAGCTCTCCTGCTCGTGATGGGTTTCAATAATGCCTCTCTCCCGTTCGTGATGGGTTTCAATAATGCGGACCGCTCTCAGACGCAAAAAATGTTTGTTATAAATATTAATTAAAATAATTTTCTAAATTATATAAAATTGAAATAACAAAGGTAAATATTACCTTTTCATCCTGAAAATGCGTTATAACTCTCCTGTTCGTGATGGGTTTCAATAATGCGGACACAAAAAAAAAAAGGTTTGTTTCTTTGTTAACGTACCCCAGTCTGGAAGCATTATATATCAAGTGTACCCCAGCCTGCTCGTGATGGATTTCAATAATGCGGACTGCTCTCAGACGCAAAAAAAGGTTTGTTATAAATATTAATTAAAATAATTTTTTAAATTATATAAAATTGAAATAATAAAGGTAAATATTACCTGTTCATCATGAAAATGCGTTACAACTCTCCTGTTCGTGATGGTTTTCAATAATGCGGACTGCTCTCTCCCGTTCGTGATGGGTTTCAATAATGCGGACTGCTCTCAGACGCAAAAAAGGTTTGTTATAAATATTAATTAAAATAATTTTCTAAATTATATAAAATTGAAATAACAAAGGTAAATATTACCTGTTCATCATGAAAATGCGTTAGAGCTCCCTGTTCGTGATGGGTGTCAATAATGCGGACTGCTCTCAGACGCAAAAAAAGGTTGGGGTCTGGAAGCATTATATATCAAGTGTACCCCAGCCTGGAAGCATTATATTGTATATGCAATGAAAAATTATATATCAAGTGTACCCCAGCCTGGAAGGTATATGCGATGAAAAATTATTCTCTGTATTTTTTTTTCTCTGAACTCGTGAATGATGAGTTGTAATGGTGGTAGTGAATATCCTTTTATACAATTTTTTATTAACAAAAGTGATAAGATAATTATGGATTGTATTTGGATAGATATTAAATTCCATGATTTTTGGGATGCAACAACAAAATATGCAATCACATGTATATATCTTATCACGTTAAAGGTATATCCATCCCTAAAAAAAAGGAAATATATAATGTCTTAATTGATGGAATTTGTGTATTTTCGTAACAGATTTGCTTAATTAATGGGATCTGATACTTAATTAACGGGAATACCAATTACAAAATCTTATTCACGATTTTTTTTTCAAAATTTGATTGAGATTATATAAATAGAAAGTCAAAAGTCAACTCAATTTATTTTAAGTTTCTAAAAATGATTTTTACATCAACCTTTTTAGATATATATAGATGGCCCAAACTTTCTGGCTTCTGCACAACAACATACATATATTTACACCTAATTTGGAATTTCAAAACATATATGCAGAAATGATTGGTTTCGATTGGACCAACTGAGCGTGGGTTGCTCATTAGGGTTCTTGTGTGGGACCCACAGATTGATGTGTAATTTCAGTAAAATTGAGGACTTGGTGTTTGAAATTTTTGAATCATTACTCATTAGTTCATTACTATGCACTTATGCAGCATGGTAACAACTAACAACTAGACAAGCTTAACAAATTATGTAATAAAATACTTTTGAAAAAAATAGAAACATATAAATATCACGTATGCTTTTACTTTGAATGACATGTCTGAAAAAATTATTAATAATAATAATAATAGTTATTGTGGGTAGTGATAGACATTAAATTGATCTTTAAAAGTATGTTACCAATTTGTTGCAAATTGTGTTTTTCTCAAGTTTTGTGATACTATAATGTAAGAAATTAATATGTCAAACGTAATGATAATAATTGAAAGTTCTGGTTATGATAAGTTTTACACGATACTTTTAAAAATAACCTATAAAAATATAGAAGTATGGTTATAGAGAAAACGAGTCGGAAGACTGACAAGCATCTGATATGTGAGAAAATTTTTACAAAATGTTACTTTGTTCAGCATAATTAAATTGACCTCGAAACTTAACTTAAAATACTAGTTCAAGTAGTTCAATAAGCCCGTGCGCGATGTTTATCAATTGGGTCAAACCCAAATATATTGTTAGTTGGGCTTTAAGGAATTTAAGGTGTGGGTGAGAAGTTGTCTGTTTTGTGGTGATGGATTGGTGGAATTCTTGCTGTGTAAAATTTGTTTTAATGGTTTTTATTTATNATGTTTAGATTGGAGTTGTAAAGAAAAAAAAAAGGAACAAATAAGAAGAAAAGAGCAACGAGAGAGAGAGAGAGAAAAAAAGAATGAAGAATATATTGGCTTGAGAAGATGAATGAGTAATCTCTTGCTTTTGGTGAAAAAAAGTTCTCGAATCAATTTCACCTTTTCAATGATTCATGCTTGTACTTTAAAATACAATAATTTTGATAGATATTTTTTTTAAAAAATTTCTAGTGAAAGTATGTATATTTATGAAAATACTGAAATAATATGATGATCTAATGATTAGGTCAATCTAATATAAGACGATTCAGATGTAGGAGTCTGAATTATCTATACTTTCCTGAATTTTGTGTAAGATTTTTTATTACAACAATAATAATCCATTAAAATCCTACCTAGGTGGGGTCGGTTATATGAATCGCATGTTGTCATTGTGCTCGATCAAAACACATACTCTCATTTAAATTCAAATATTTTAAATTACTTTTTATTGTTTCTCTTCAAGCTTGTAGATGTTTTATTATGTCAAAAAAATCTTCACAATGCTAGAGACTAGACAATTAGAAGAGAAGGAAAAAGAGGACAAAGAAAAGAGACAAACTTGAACTAGAAAGAACTTATTCACACATAAATGCAGCTTATGTGACATTCTAATCTACAAGCTGTGAACCACGAATTGTTTATACATTTGTTTATGTTATCCTTTTTCTATCCACATCTTCAACAATCACAGATCCATCACAATCCATCACAATCCATTCATCTTGTGACTACTTAAGCCCACCTCAAGTTTTAATGTTACATATTTGTTGTTTAAATTGCAACCTTTAGCTTCAAACTTGTAAGCACACTTCACATGAACAAAAAATTCTTCTTGCTCAAATTCAATGTCATTTTATTAGTTTATTCTGCCACACAAATTTCACCATACTTAGAACATCAAGAAGAAGAAGAGAACTTATTCTTAAAGTTCAATAAGGAAGCCAAAACTCAGGTAACTTAATGTACATTTGACACTTAATAAATATATACATATACTCGATCGGTCGATTTTGCTAATTACATATCTACTAGTAAATTTCGATTATGTCGATTGGAAAATGAAAAAATGAAAAAGTTATACATAGCCAAGTATCATAACATACAAATCATGGTCTCAAATGCAATAAATTTTCTTTGCAATATTAATTTTGTAGTGATATTTGGAATTTTTTAATTGAAAGCAGGGGAATTAAGCTCATTGAGAGATTGATATGGCTGGAAAATTCAAGAAATGCATGGCGTTGTGCTGCACCCGAGCGCTTGTGGTAATTTATATATATTTTGTCGATCGATTATTGCTTCTTATATGCTCTTATTTCTACATAATATATGCCCTTAATTTACCAATTTTTCTTATTTCTAGCTATATTCCATCCAAGCTAGTTGTATTTTTTAATTATTATTGTTATTAGAGAAAATGGTAATTTTTTTAATGAACTTTGCATTCATGCAGACAGAGGAAATAGGAAAGGACACATGTGAGGAAGCCATTGCAGGCCTGAATAAGCTTCTTAGGTAAAATTTACCATAAATTATGTAATAATAATAATGAGTCAAAATTGCTCCTAATGTCACGACCTTTTTAGAAATAGCAATATAAACACGATATTTTATTTTTTTCAAATTATATCACAATCTTCAATTTGTTGCAAATTGGTGCACGCGTTCTGAAAACTAGTCATAAAAAAAGTAATGCGACCGAAGAACAAACTAAAGATTGTGGTTTAATTTGCATTGGTTCTACAAATTGGTGCACCGATTTGCAGTAAATTAAATATTGTGATATAATTTACAAACGTGAAAATGTCTTGATTAAATTGTAATTTAAAAAAAGTCGTGATATTAAGGACAATTTTGTCTGATAATAATACCTCATTTTATTTTATCCTTTCTCCTGATTGGTGTTTTCTTTTTTTTTTGTCCTTTATTTTTTGTAATAAAGTGAGAAAACCGAGCTAAAGCCGGTGGCTGCCGCCAAGCTGAGGCAGCTGACTGCTGAGCTGGCGGGCCCACGTGGAATTCCACTGACTACTGACCCGGTTGAAAGGATCCGAACCGGGTTCGCCCACTTCAAGAAAGAGAAATACGAGTGAGCTTACTTGTGGACTATTCAAACTAATATAGATAACAATTAACAAAAATATAATCACTTAGCAAATTCTAATTAAGCACATTAATACAAACATGAGAATCGTAATGCCTGAAAATTATTTATTTAGTTTTTTTTTAAACAAAATTTAATATGGGATTGCATATGATTTTTCCAAGTATAGGAAGGATCCTGCTCTGTATGCAAAGCTTGCCAAAGGCCAATCCCCTGAGGTATTAGGACTATAATATATATTTGTGTGCACATATTCTTATATATGTGAATATATCATTTTTTGTATGTTGTTATTTAAATTTTAGAATATAACATATTCAGTTTGAAAATATGCACATATATGTTGAAAAAATATGACTACTAACTGTTAAATCTGTCTGACGTACAATTTGCCTTATCGATTTGTTTGTGT
>BKCP01009737.1:583051-607914 GCA_008636005.1 Striga asiatica
TTTAGCCTTTAACTTCTTTTTTTTTTTTCAAATATTTTTAATGTAGGCAAAACATTCGGGGACAGGAGCTGCAATTGAATTTGCGGTGCTACACCTAAAGGTGATTATATTAGTATAGACACTATTGTTAGATAGTGTTAGACACATCAGTTAGTTCGATTTTAGATTCAATTGTTAACTTAAACTAGCCGAACTTTACCAACTAATCAAGCTCGTTTGTTAAACAAGTCACCCAGCTTGTTCATGAACAATATTTTTTTTCTTTAAGTTTTTTCAAATTTAAATCAAACGCCTAAACTGAACTTGTCTCGTTTTTTCTAATTTTTTTAATACATATACACATGGGATTTCATAGCATTCATCCAGTAGAATAAAAAAAATGCATAATTTATGATATTTGATACTATGAAATTCAGTCCTACTAATGGACACAGAAATTTTCATTTATATGTTTAATCACTTTAGATTAATGTTATTAAATCATTTATTAATCAGCTTTTCTTTCTTCATTCTTTGACATTAATTTGATGTTAATGATAGGTGAAGAACATATTGGTCATTGGCCACAGCTGTTGTGGAGGTATAAAGGGGCTTATGTCCATTACTGATGATGCCACTAATAATAGGTATTTGTGTGATTATATTTGTTCTTCCAATATATATACACACATTTACTCTAATTTTGTAACAAATAGATAGAACCAAAGCCTTTTATTTTGGTTGATCATTTTTAGAGTTATGTTTCTAAAAGTAACTATATCTGATGGAAAAAGTAGGGTTGTCCAGCCATTAAAGTTGTGTTTGGTAAGTATATAAACTAACTTATATCTTATTTGATTAGCATATAAGCTTCATTAGTCAAATAAGTTTTGTTTGATAGGACGAGTTTTTTTAAATAGCTCGAGCATATTTCATAAGCTTTATTGGATAACTTTTCAAATAAGCCCATTAAAATTTTTATTTCAGCTAGCTTATCAGCTAATTTTACCAAACACTTTCGTCATATAAACTAGTTTTTCAGCCATAATTCATAAACTCTCAACTATAAATTCGGAATTCACTTAAAAATTATAAACTAATTTATCAGCTAGGTTGACCAAACATAGTCTTACTATCGGGTAATTATCCTGAAATCAGGGTAGTTTTTTTTTTTTTTTTTCAATAGAGTATAGTGTCCTATTATTTCATTATGTATAGTTCAATCAAAGGTTGACAATTAATTCCCTTTCTACTTGAAAAAAATTAGTGATTTTATAGAAGCTTGGGTCAAAATATGCAAAGCTGCAAAGGCCAAGGTGCAAAATGAATGCAGCAAAGTAGATCTCGACAAGCAATGCCGGCAGCTCGAGAAGGTGAACCCGACTCGGTTCATTTCTAATATTTATTAAAAATTCTATTCGTTAAATAGAATTTACTAGTTTCTACATAAAATGGCCTAACGGTTAGTCTAATCGACCCATCTAATTTAAATCTCTTTATTTATTTATTTATTTTTGTCACAGGAAGCTGTGAATGTATCACTAGGGAACCTATTAAGCTATCCATTTGTGAGGGAAGCTGTGGTCAAGAATACCCTTTCACTGAAAGGAGCACACTATGATTTCGTGAAGGGTACTTTCGACATTTGGGGCTTAGAATCTCAGGCATCTCCTTATTTGAGTTTACAATAAGTATGGTTATCATGGTGTGACCAAATCTATTAATATATAAAGAGGGAATGATAGTTTTTTGAAAAAATCAAAGAGAAAATCAGCAAAAAAAAAAATTCAATTCCCGCCTAAAGTTTACTATAATGAGAAAAGATTTGTTGAAAAGATTTAATATCCCGCCTAAAAATTAACATTTGTTGAATTGAGTTTGAAATTTTGAACTGTTTATTTCGGCTCTTTGGAAATAAAATCGGAGCTTTTCACGGTTTGGAGATAAAATAGGATGTGTAACAAAAATTTATGATGTTTATCCTTTTAAGAAACACAACTAAAACTTGATTATCTTCCCAATAAAAATGGACGATTTTAGATAATTTAATTAATTAGATTAATTTTCCCATTTTTTGTGCAAATAAAAAACTATTACTTTATTCAATTTAATCAAATAGTTTACCAATTTTAAATAGACAATTTCGCTTATGAAAATTTGTATGGTTTTTACTATTTTTGTTTCATTATCACAATTAAAATTATTTTTAAAACTAATTATCATTCAAATCCATACAATGTTCACACTTACAAACATTGTAAAAATCGCCAAAAGATTCACAAACATATGAATAATACACGTATTGCCACTGCGATCACAACTAGCATTTGAGGCATGTGGAGATGCTCATCGAAAATTGAAATGCTGACCAATGTCTGTTTAAAAAAAAAANTATCCTTCTACGTGCTTCGAGGTTTGTTGGGACATCAACTGCGGATTCTTTAACAGTAAGAAGCAAATAGAGGCGTCGTATCTGTGTGACAAGCACATAAAGCGGTTATTCAAATTTCTATCTTTTCCAGCACAGCAAGATGTTTCTAGTTTGCTGCATATATAGAATATTTAAGTGAAAGCATATTTCCACGTACTTGTTCTTCCCATTGTGCGGTATTTGGGGGAGGGAAGTTAATGCTAGCAAAAAGTTGATTTCCAACTTGACCAAGCTCGGCAAGTTCACTTCATCGAAGGAACAAAATTTGCAGAACTTAATCAGATAAGAGTAGTCTAAAAAAAAAAAAAAAAAAAAATGTATATGTCAACTCTATTGTGGAAAATATTAAATAAATCTCCATGATAACCTTAAATACTTATCTCTAACATACTAATATATGACACGTGTATATCTTATCCATATAAACTCATAATTTGGGTTTATCATCTATAATAGTATATGTTAAATTGTTATGCTTATCTCTGCATATATCAAGTTTATGCTTATCTCTATCTCAATAGATAAGACACGTGCTTATCTAACACATAAATCCATCTTCTATAAATATATCTTCAATTGCTTAGAGTATCATTTATTAACCAACGGTAAAATACTCAGCAATTCGTCTTCTTTAGCTTCGTTTATATTTCTTTTATTATCTACTACTGACTTTCTTGATGTTTTAGGGAAACTAATAAGAACAAATATGCTAGATGGAGAATTAAGAAGCCACACAACACTGAAAAAAAGTAAAGAAAGATAAGTCGCAAAGAAAGCAAACGAACAGAAGGCAAACGAGAAAACATCATTGAGCAAACGAGAAACTATCATTCCAGGTTTTCGTCACCTGATTTGCTTTGTCCATATTTCTTTTATTTCTGGTTAATATTGTCTATCCTTTATTCAAAACTATACACATATGCACTGAAAAATTATCAATTCTAAGTAGTCATTTATTGTCGATTTTCAGTTCTACCAGCATGATATTTGAGGGATATTAACAAGAACAAATATACGGAATGGATAATTCGGATGCCAAACGATGCTGGAAAAGTAAAGGGCAGACGAGTCGCAAACGTGAAAACATCATTCCAGTTCCAGGTTTTTAATGAAACAATAAGCTTATGTATTGTTTAAGTAATTATACCTATATACTTACTATGTAAATAAGATTGAGGTGCGGTTGACGTGTTTATTCTTGATCAATTTATAAGAACATTACAATTCAACTAGTGTATATCCCGTGCGATGCACGGAAGAGTTCATATTTTAAATATTTTTTAGACTTTATTTTAAATAAAATTATTTATATTTTTCACATCTCGTCTATTATGGAAATAAAATAAATACAATTAATGAAAAATATATAATATTAAATACTTTTCTTTATACAATATTTTTTATTTAAGGAATATTACTAAACCTTACGGTTTTGATTTGTGTTTTTAAATCAACAATCCAAAATATATGATTGTTAACGTAAAAAAAATAATGGAAATAATCCAGACTTTAAAGTAAAGCTATTTTTTATTATTTTACAAATAAAAATCTTCCAAATTTTTTTTTTTAATTTCAAAAAAAAAATGGCAAGTTTGATAATGAGTTAAATCAAGTTATACAAATGATTAAATAGTTAAAATGTTATATTAATTATATTTTAAAAAATCCGATTATATAAAAATGGGTAAAAAAACATTATACTAATTAGTTTGTTAGGATTGTGATTATATGGAAGTTAAAATAAAATAAAATTTAACCAAAAAATTTATTCGTGGTCTTTTCCTAAATGTTTGAATTTAAAATCTAGTAACCAAATTTACATTATATCACGTAAGGAAACAAATAAATAATAAATATTTATTAAAGAGATAAATCAATAATATTTATCACTTAGATAATAAATAATAAATATTTACATGTAAAAAAATAAATAATAATATATTTAAAAATATAAGTCAGAATTTCAAATAAAGTAAAAGGAGGGATAATTCATTTTTTAAAAAAGTTTCTAAATATTTAATATATTGATAAGTATCTCCATAAGAATAATCATACCATTTTAATTTTAAAAAAATTGGCAAGTTTGTTAGAGAGATAAAATCCGGTTAGACAAATGATTAATTTGTTAAGATATTATATTAATTGTATCATAAAATCTCGGTTAGATAATGTAGATAAAAAAAATATAATACTAATTAGTTTGTTAGAAATGTGATAATGAAAACCAAGATAAAATGAAATTTACCCAAAAAAGTTGTTTGGAATCTTTTCATTTAAATGTTTGAATTTACAAATTTAATACCGAAATTCTATTATATCACATAAGGAAAAAATAAATAATAAACGTTTATTAATATATTAAAATATGTAATTTTGAATTTCATATAAAGTAAAAGGTATGCTTATTCAAATTTATTTTTAAAATAAAAGTTATGATAAACATTTATTGATTCTCTTTCAAATATATTAATAAAATAAAAATATAAATCTAAACAAATTTTGAAACAACCAAAAAAATCGAATTGATTGGCATAAAAAAAAGGAAGTGAAATCGGATTTGAATGCTAAAAGATTCGATTTGATTGGTTACCTAATTGCATGGGCTGAAAAAATTCAAAAAAAAATTTTACGAATTGAAGAAGCGGGAAAAACACTATATTGAAGCGGGAAAACGAAATGATTATTTTCGGATTGTTCAAATAATTTTTCTTCTCCGTATTATATAGTAATAGATGTATAAATAATCGATATATAAAAATTTAGTACAATAATTACCTATCAAATGTTACATTCTTTTAGTTGTCAATCTGCCAATTTAACCTGATATCCCTGCCACAAACCTCATGCAGGAAAAATTTATAATAGATCAGATATCACACACAAAGATCAGATGAGCGATTGACATTTTTAATCTCGATATAATTATTGTGTATTTTCAGCTTGATTCTTTCTTTCATGCATTGTATCAATGAAACTTATTATTTCTCTAAGAAACTTACAAGCATGAAACATATCAAGGAAATCTATTATTACCTCTTAATCTTGATAGAGAACCAATGTATGTCCCCACCTGCTATTCATGTCTTGCGCCTTTGTTTGTATTGTTGGCGTTTACCTCATCGGAAAATATTTAATCACATTAGGTTATGTTATTATATATATATAAAACATTCTGGTATACAAGATGATACTAAAGACAAAAAAGATCAAGCTTATGAACAACATTATTCATGTGGAGCATATAGAAAACAAATCTTTTAAAAACAAGCAACATGCACACCACATATTTTTAAAGAGTCTACATAAAAATCAAATTGTTAATAACTACAACATACTGTTTTCTTTTTTTATACCAGTAATTTATAGATCTAGGTTATTCTATAAATTTACACTGTAGATATTAAAGAGCCGGACATAAGAATCCATTTGTAACATACAAACAATATTTGTGTTTATGAAATGTGGTTCGATGAACTCCTATTTTATAAAATCGATATATTCATATGAAATTTACAAAATAAACATTAACATCTAATTTTTTTATTTTTTTTTTTAGTTTAGTAAAATCTGCAAAATTACGAAGGCTTTTAAGTTATTAAAACAACTAACTCATGCTGGATTTTAAAATTACCTATGTCGATCCCACTTTGTATCTCGACTAGACCAACTTTAACATATTTGGCCGGTGAGTGATTTTTCGAAACCGGTCGGGCTATCGAACTTGGGGGGTCTGAATTGCATTACGAGTCGCGCCAATCTGCGATGAATTGCCGAGTAAATATATCAGATCTAGACGCGCCTGTGGTTGGGATCAGGTAAGAGAATCAGCTAAAAAAAGAAAATGGGAAGAGGCATTACCTTTCCGACAAAATGGAGCGGTCTTCCTTTGAATCGCTTGCTGGAGCCATCGTCAACCACCAGCTCCCGCTATCCTCAGGAATTGGCCGGATTTGAAGATCTGGCGAATGGGTTGGCCAGAACAAATGAAAATACGAAAATTAATGTAAATATAGAACATAATAGGTTTGCCCGATTTGATTTTCAGACAAAAATATGGAATTGAAGAAAATTGAGTTGGTGTCAATTATAAATGGGCGTGTCAATTCTAAATGGGTGTGTTGTGTTAACACGTCATGCGCTCCCGAAATTGTTATTTTGTGCAGAAAAAAAAATGAGATAAATCGCCCCTTTATATGTTATATGATAGTATGATATTTTATGGGCTTTTAGAAATAAGGCATATTCAGCTCCGTTAGTAGTCTATGTATAGCCCAATTATTTAATACCTTTGGGCTTAAACACAAGAATATAAATTATGTTACGTATTAATTGATTATTATTACAATTTATAATTATTATTTCAATTATCATAAAACACTTAATATATCATAGATCACTAAATACATACCTTATAAATATTTTTTCGTTTAATTTGGTTCATATGTTTGTATTCATATTAATAAAAAAGAACAATTGTTAGATTCAAATAGATATTCATCAATATATGTGCTAATATTAAACATTATTTATTGGTTAATATATATATTTATTCTTGGTGATTAATTAACTATTAACTATATCCTTATCAATTCATTTTCACAGGACGTTTTACCCAATCTCCTTTTAGTGGAACATCTTTCAACGAATGTCCGAAATTTTTTCTTACAAAAATGTGTTTTGAGTTGATTTTTCTGACAATGAGGTTTGTCATTTATTTCTATCAACTTCGTTTTTTTTTTCGTTTATAGTATTGTAATTCGTTTTTTTTTTAGGTGAGCGGATAACCGGTCTCATAAGGCCTGTTCACATACCTAAGTTCATTTACGAGCTTAAGGATGGAGAAATTTATGCCTTTCATCATTATCACGTGGAGACCAATATTGGTATTTACAAATAAATTGGTGGCAAATATCATATCATACTTCATGGGGAACCGATTTCTATAAAATAAAGGGTTGTATCGATTCTCTTTTAGGAGTTTTCTCACTTTGCGTGATATAGACAACATCAATGAAGCAATTTTGTTTAGAAGTTTTCTCACTTTGCGTGATATAAACAAATAATGGTGTGTATAGAGAAGTGCTTCATAATATATAATTTTTTTATACTTTATCTTTCTGTTTTTCTCATTATAATCAAATTTTAAATTTTTAAGGAAAGATATTTAAAATAAAATTTAGAGAAAAGGGTTTGAGAAAAAAAACCCCACCGTGCAGCGCACGGGACTACACTAGTCTATTAATATATAAAGAGGCAACCTGAATAATTTGAGAATAGAAATTAAAAAATCATCTAAAATCCCGCCTAAACAATTACTAAATATAGTAATTTTTTTTTTGAAAATCTAAAAAATCCCGCCTAAACATTTTTTAAAAAATTTCGAAAAAAAATTAAGTTCAATAATTTAAAGGAAACAATAGATAACTACAAAATCCAGAAATCAATCGGATTAAGCAAAAGTTAAAAGGATAACATCATAAGCCAATAATTTTGGCTTGGAATGAAAATCAAAGGTATATCCATATTAAAAAGAATCCTACAGTCTAATAATGCTTTAGAATCCAACTATCTATAATTGCTTTAGAATCCAACTATCTATAATAATATTTTATTTGTTATAATTTATTTAAAATTTCAACTATTATTTGCGTACACTTTACTGAAACTCCCAATTAAAGTTTTTTTAGATCTCAACTATTATTTGCTTACTATGTATATATATATATATATATATATATATAGTTTGGATCGGTTATAACACAAATAATTAAAAATTTTATATGAATTAGTGTTACGTTTATAATATTAATAAGTTATTAAATAAATAAATATATAGATAATTTTTTTGTAGGATAAAATCAGATTTAAGGTGACAAGCACAATTTTTTTGGCTTGCGAAATCAAACAATAATTATAATATTTTATTTATTTAAGTATAAAATAGGATTTCATTTGATAAACACGATCATTTTGGTTATGACCGAATCAAACGATTTTGAATTTAGAAAAGGTTCCTATATTTTGAGGATCACTATTATTATGATGCATATCTTTTTAAATACTAAGACGATCCCGCACAACTACTAATAATATATCAAAACTTTAAATAGATACATATAATATTTCTTAGGAATAAAATCTTATTCCCCTCAGTTTGTGTTGTGTCTATCGGATTTGTTCTTTATTTTTTTAACTACACCTAAAATCTCACTATGCCTATGTTAAATCTCACCTAAAATCTGATTGTCTTGGTAATAAAAAAATGATTATTTTGATAATAACAAAAATACGATTTTAGCTCATTTAAACAATTAGATTATTTTTTTCCAATTTATTTTATGCCAAAAAATATTTACAATTTTAACAATTAGATTAATTCTCCAATTTATTTCATGCCAATAAAAAATTACGACAATATTTAATTTAACAAAATTTCATCAATCTATCTATTAATATATAAAGAGACAATGATATTTACTTGAAATAGTAATTAAAAACCAATAAAAAAAATATTTGGTTTCCCGCCTAAAAATTCAGATATACTAAATTGGGTAATTTTTTTTGCCAAAATTTGAAAAATATCGCCTAAATTAAATGTAATTAATGTAAAGAATCATTTTTGTCAAATATTGCGGCTATTACCTTTATTAATTGAATGGTTTAAATTTGGTATATAATATATTGAAAAAAAAATTGGTATATAATTGAATGCTATTACCTTTATTAGTTGCATGGTTTAAATTTGGTATATAATATATTGAAAAAAAAATAAAAATAAAAATTAAATTTAAAATATAAAATAATAAATATTCATAACTTACGAGTCAATATTAACTTGGACGTAAACGAAATAGTCAATTATTTATAGTTTAATAAATTACTCAACTACTTAATTTTTTTGATTTGAATAGTTTATACAAATATAAATTTATTTTAATTAATGAAACAATATAAATTTTATATTTATACTTATTATATTCACATAGGTTGTGAAATATATGATAAAATTTTACCAAAATAACTATTTTATGAAATCACATTATAGTCAAATCAAATTTCTAAATAAAAATTTTGTAATGACACTTATTATGAAATGAATATAATGTACTTTATTATCATTTATGTGCACCGCACGAGTTGTGTACTAATTTTAAATAGACATTTTTATGTAATTTTGCACAATTTAAATTTTATATAGTATTTTCAATAAATTAATATAGATAAATTGTATTACATATTGACTCCCTATTTTTAATTTATAAATATTATCTAATAAAAATTTTTAATTTATAAATATTAATGAATATTTCTTACCCGTGCACTGCACGGGGCTCATACTAGTTGATAAGCTAATAAGTGTTGTAAAGACATCTGTTTTTGGTCTACTTACAAAAATTATATGACACTGGCTAATTTCAAAAGGTTTTCAAATTATATGCAAGACATGAATGTATAAAATTGAGCATGAGAATTTTAGGTCTTTGATGTTTGGGAGAAATAAAATACTAATAATGAAAACAAGAAAATAAAAGGTCAAAATTGCAAAAAAATCACGGTATTGGCCGGAGCCTTAGTTTGCAAACACTTGGAAAATCGTATAAAATTGCCAAAGTTATAAAACTGTTTTAAAATGCAAGAGAAGTAAATGATTCATTTTGAAAATAAGAAAACAAGAAAAAAAATCTTTCTAACTTATAAAAATACAGTATCTAGGGATGTAAACGAACCGAGCAGCTCGCGAGTCGAGCTTGAACAACTAAAAAAAAAAAAAATCAATCCTCCTCAATAAGGTCAATGTTCGACTCGGCTCAGTCATTTACAGTCGTAACAGTATCCTATATTTCAAGCAAATGGAATAAAATCCATACATATGCCCCATTGCAGGTCTCATACTTTTTGTGGCTCAAGCTATTCAATAGATACTTTGACATTACTACTTTAGTCACATATGATTGGCAAATCATAAAAATAGTTTTTTTCACTATACTATTAAAATATATTAAATTTTTTTACACTGTCAACTGACAAAATATTTTTTCACTCTAAAAAGTGTGAAGAGTTATGCAAATGGACCATAAATTGTCGCATATCCACACATAACTATCGCATATTAGTGCACAATGAAGTTTTTGGAAAATCATGATTTCACCCCACTATGAAAATATATTAACTTTTTTACACCGCCAACTAACAAAATAATTTTTTCATTCTATAAAGTGTGGAGAGTTGTGTAAATGGATTGCATAATTACGCATATCCACACATAACTATCGCATGTTAGTGCACAATTCCTTTTTGCACTTTAACTTTTTTCATTCTCATAAAGTGCGAAAGGTTTTGAATCGCATAACAGTCGCATACTCGTCGCATAATGTCTTCGCAATTTTTGGTATTAAAAAAATTTAATTGTCAACGAACCTTGTAAAAAAATTTAACATATCTTTATAGTGGGTGAAATAAGATGCTCGCCTAATCACAATTACCCCAAAAAAATGTCTTCGAACTCAAACTTGTTTATCGACTCGATTAATTAGTTAACCAGCAAAACCTATAAAGGTTCGAGCCCAATGAAGAATCAAAATTTTAACCTGAACTCAATTCGTTTACATCTCTATCGAAATCAAACATTAGAGAGGACAAATGGGGAAAAAGGTGAAAAAAAAAAAAAATTGTTGGGCTCTACTTTACTGAATTGGGCCGTTGACCCACAAACACGTCTTGACCAAAACAGATTTTGGTGAACCAACGCGTCGAGCGAACTTATATTGGTCATGGAATATTATTATGCTCTGATTTTATTCGACTTAGTAAAAGCCAAAACTTTATTTCATTTTCACTTCACCATAAAATAACGATAATGTCAAATTATTCGGATAAGTCAATGGACCAGGTCAAGCAATAGTTCTAGATTGCTAGCTGGACATAAGATTACGGTCACATCTGTGCAATATGTAATTTGTCCAAACGTGTAATACTATTTTATTTAACTATATTTTAGCCTTTACTTCTAGTGGGCTTTAATTAATTTGAAAAAATAAAAATAAAAAAAATCACTGGCTGTTTTGTATTCACAGTTGCTTAGATCTACAATGCACTGTTCATTTAGTCATTTATTTGCATTCACATTGCACAAGGCAATCCACTACAATTAGTCAGAGTTAGAATTTTTGATACGGGTCAATCGTTTATCGAGCATAGTCGAGCTATAATGAATTACATAATTTTTTTTTTTTTTTTTTAAATTTTAACGATTAAACTCGTTGATGGTTGTAAATCCTATGCATAATTGGTTATAATAGTGAAAAGTCCTGATAATGACCAAAATTTCGAAGGTTTTAACACAATTTAAACAATATTGAAGAATTGTGTAGCTTTCTAATATATATATATTATATATATTTCATATGACCTCCAACTCATTAAAAACTATTAAGAAATTTTAAAGTCAGCTTTGTCCAAATTAATCCTAGTTGTTATCAACTTAACTAGTACATACCCCGTGCAATGCACGGGACAGAAATATTAAATGAGTTATTTTCACATACTCGTCCGTGTAAGTCTAAAAAGTAATAAGATTATCATATATTTTCTATCTCTCTTTTAATGAACGTTAAGTCTAGAAAACAATAGAGTTATAATCTATTTTTCGCCTCTCGCTATATTGAAAAAAAAAAGAAAGGCTTTAAATTATATTTTATACTATATTATTATTATTTATAATTAATTACGTTTAATTATAAAATATTTATGAAATTAGTATTTAGTCAAATAAATAATTATAAATATTTTAAAAGTGAGGAATCACCGGTTCCATTTAATCAAAATACATAAAGAAGATTGTATAACATAAGGGAAAATACTAATAAAAAGGGATCAATTGAAAGTTTTATTATCATTTATAAGATGTCTTTTTATAGAATGCATTAATTACCTTTGACGTTTATGCTTACTATTTCTAGTAAATAAGATCACTTTTTATATAAGTATAGATATGTCATTTCCTTTAATCTCATTTATATAATTTTCATTACATCAAGAAACCCTTACCGAGTGAGGATTTTCTAATTTTAATTATTTGTATAAATTATTTAATAATTTCTCTACATAATATAAGACTGGCCAGATAAATCATGTTCCTATGCTTCACATTGTTTGTTTATTCGTCTAGGTGAATCTTATTTGAAATAAATGAATAGAAATAGAAAAGATGAAGAGAGATGGGGTGTGAACTTTGATCCACTATTTTTCGTTCTCTAAATTTGGTGGTAAAGTAAGAGAGAAAAATACAATATTTTTTTAACATATAATTTGTAAACGTAATTTTATCATGTACAATTAAATTTATCTATATCTCTTTCTTTCATCAACTTAACTTAAATTAACTCTAAAAAATCCAAATCTATAGTGTGTGACGTCTATTATGATACAACTAAGTCGGTCAAACTCATTTAATATTTACCATTTTCCTATATTTTACAAAGTGGGAAGTTGCCCAAGCAACTTTGACATACGTATAAATTATAGAGTGAAATATTATTAACTAATTATATTCTAAAAGCAAACTTATGGCTAGTTGCATTTGGATGAGATGCAAATATGAATATTAAATAAAAAAATTAAATAATCCAGAACAAGCTCCATTACTTTGTTTTGGTTTGTGTTTTTTTCTTGCTTTACCAAATTGATTCATTCTCATACTCAAATATTTCAAACTCTTCATCTCATGAAAATTTAGCTCAAAATTGAAACAATAATATGAATAAAACAAAGTTGTATTTTTTTTATTCAAACATCAATTTTGCATTAAACTGAAACTAAAAATGTACATTCTCATAATTAAATGGCTATCAGTGACACACCGTGACTAACAGACCACCAAGAATGAACCCGAGGGCCAATCACCAGACAGCCCCCTACACGACCAAGGAGGCCAACACTAGATACAGAAACACAACCAGAAAAACAAAGAAACCAACACTAACACATAGACATAACCAGTAAAACAAAGAAATCAAAAAACAGCAACTAGCAAAATAGCCCAACCTAAACACAAAGAACCTCAACAAATGACCAACCGGACAAAGAAGACAGCAATGAGAGAACATCTGCTTCCACATCCAAGCCTCGTGGGTGAACTTCTTTTTTGTTGATTGAACCATTGTCTTAGTTGAGGATCTTCCACCTAGATCTCCACCTTCTGTCACCCTGAAAGTTTCCCAGAAAGCAACCAGTCTCTTATGTCCAGAAGTTCTTTCCCTCCTCCTTGCACCTGTTGATTCATTAATTGCTTTAGTCCATTTCTGAACCAAGATACCATTCTTCTAGGCTAGCCCTTTCACAAAACCTTCTTCTGCAGTAGTTACATTAGCATTGAGCCCAGACCACTGATCCCCTACTCCTTGTAACTTCTCAGACAGCTCCCCTGATAGATTTGTTGCACTCTCAAACTCCAACCACTCAGAATGAGCTATATCTACTACCTGTCTTTCTGAAACCCAATCTTATTAAAGATCCACCCATTCCTTGTCTTCCACAACCACCACAATATTAGATAAGAAGACAATGAGATCCTATCCTTCCCACTCCCTCCCATTTTGATGTGACATATCTCTTCCCACCACTCTTTGAAATTCACATTCTTCTGCATTAACCTATTCCACTCCAACCCAGCTAGTTTCCAGACTGTCCTAGCTCTGTCACACTTAAACAAAATATGTTCCAAGTTTTCTATGTCTTCACCACACCACCCACACCTCTCATCCACCACTACTCCTCTTTGCCCCAAGTTTGACAGAGTGCCCAGACAATTAGGGTAACACCTCCAGAGAAAGTGTTTTACCTTTGGTTTTATAGGATTTTCCATGTTGTACTCCACACTTTCTTCTGCGTTGTACACACTTCCCTCCTCCCCTTTGCTCTCCTTCCTCTTATTTTGAATGGTGTTATGAACACTCTTGACTGTGAGAGCCCCATTTTTATTGTAATGCCAGATCAATCTGTCCTTCTTACCCTCTGTGCTAGGTTTAATGCTCAAAGTTCTCCAAGCATCTTCTAGTGTAAAGGTTTGCGTTATCAATTCCTCATCCCACTCATTCCTTCCTCCAATCAACAGATCTGCCATCTTCACCAGTCGTCTTTGATTATCTGTAGGAAAAGGACACTCAGGTTTGAAGTTAATAGCATTTGGAATCCATGGGGACTTCCATATATCAATTGAATGCCCATTTGGAATAAAACAAAGTTGTAAAGAGAATGAAAATTGGAACTCAACACAATCTTCAGTTGTTATTTGCAGCTAGAGTTGTAGCCGAGCTCGAATTTCTAATTCTTGAGCATGGATTCGAACTTTTATCGAACTGAGTCGAGTTAAACTCAAGTTCTTACTACTCAAGCGTAAACTCGAACTTTACAAAGTCGATCCAAGTCAATTCATTTATTATAGAGCTCGAACTCGAGTCATTGTTCTATATTAGCAAGATGGATTTGAGTCCTAATAAGACGGATTTGAGCAGTATTGAGCCAAATTTAGGTGAATTTTTAATAAATAACATAAAAATCCTATTATTGAGCCTAAGTGCATCGAGCTTGGTTCGGTGCATCAATTAAATGTGTTTTAAACAAAATCGTACTTGATTTATTTATCAAACAAACTGAGTCGAATTCGAAATTTAACAAGCCAAAATGAGTTAGATTCACCAATTCGAACCTTAACGAGCCAAATCAAAAATTCACAAACGACTCATTTCATCTAACTATTTTCACGTCATATTGTCCTAACTATTAGCTAATTTGAATTAGATAAACAATCTAGAAATACTTCTTTGGATAGCCCATCACAGTGGAGCTCAAACATGCGTATTGTGGCAGGGTCAGCCGTCAAACCCAAATTCAAAATTATAAAATCAATATCTTTAGAAATACTCAAAAAATAAAAGATCCAATTGAATTCATCACCATCTACCCTTCAAAAAAAAAAAATAATAACAAAAAAATTAAATATATACAAACAAACAAAACGTGGACACGCAATCGAAATTTCGTCCCATCTTCCTCCCCTCATAAATTTCCTTCTTCCCCAAACAAAAGAACTTTCAAAAGTGAAAAAATTGCTATTTTTATCACATGCACACAACATATTTAGTATGTGTTCAAACTTGGGCTGCAAAAGTACACTAATTCATTAATTGAAAAGTAAAAAAAAAAAACACTATACAGAACCAAACTTTTTGTGTTCACAAGCCACAACCACACATATATATAGTAACCCATATTTACTAACCCCATTTTGCCTTAATTTCATCTCACCCAACTCCTCAATTTTCTATCTCTCTAGAAAACAAGCTCCAAAATCAGCATCAAAATCAAGAAAATCTCCAAAACCTCAATTTTCTCTTTCTCTAAAAAAAAGCTTCAAAAATCAGCATCAAATCAAGAAAATCTCCTGGGAAAAAAAAAACAAGGAAAGGGACAAACTTTCACAGTATGCAGGGGAGTGTTGAACAGAGGCTAAATGGGCCGGGCCAAGAATTCGAATCGGAGGCCCAAATAAGCAGGGATCTCTACACCCACCTGAAAGTCACCGGACATTTGCAAGAAGACGGCGCCGGATTTCAAGATTCCGACGATGAGGAGGAGGAGGAGAAATTCTCGTTCGACTGCGGCGAGCCGAGCACGTCACCGATCGCGGCAGAGGACGCGTTCGCCGACGGCAAGATCAAGCCAGTTTTCCCGCTCTTTGGCCGGGATTCTCCGTTTTCCAGCGAGGGTTCGGCGGGCCTTCCCCTGCACCCGCCGGTGAGGAAAATTTTCGTGGAGGCGGACGGCGGAGGTGGGGTGGGGCCATCCGGGC
Organism: Striga asiatica; assembly: GCA_008636005.1. Lineage (NCBI taxonomy): Eukaryota > Viridiplantae > Streptophyta > Magnoliopsida > Lamiales > Orobanchaceae > Striga > Striga asiatica. Next base: position 599,311 of record BKCP01009737.1, read on the forward strand.
CGGGGAACGACGAGATCGTCGGGCCGGTGTGCGAGTGGTCTAGCCGGAAAGCGGTGGAGGCATCGCCGGCGGCGGCGGAGGGTCAGGTCTGCAAGAAGAGCAACTCGACCGGGTTCTCCAAGATCTGGCGGTTCAAGGAGCTGGTCGGGATCCGGTCCAACAGCGACGGGAGGGACGCTTTCGTGTTCCTGAACGGCGGCGGCGCCGTGCCGGCGGAGGAGAGGGCGGATCCGCCGCCGGCAGGTGTGAAAACGAGGAAAGAGGGGAAGAAGGGCGGGAAAGGGGCGAAAAAGACGGCGTCATCGGCCGCGGCGGCGGCCCACGAGGTGTATTTGAGGAGTAAGGCTAAGGAGGAGGAGCGGCGGCGGTCGTATTTGCCCTACCGGCCGGAGCTTGTGGGGTTCTTCACCAACGTCAACGGCGGATTGACCAAAAATGTTCATCCTTTTTGAGATGGTGTGACTGTGACATGTTTTTTTTCATGATTTTCTATATTTTTGTTTTTTTTTTTTTTAATTTTTTATTTTGGAAGTGTTGGTTGGTTTTCGATTTCTTTTATTTTGTTACTTGATATTTTTTAACATTTTTTTGTAAACAGCCACTGACTGAAATTTGAGAAGGCTGAAAAATGTTTTGATTGTACTTTAAATTTGTAATTTGTACATTTGTAAGTGGAAATTAATTACAATGGCTATATTTGTGTATCAGTTGGTGTATTTCTTTATTGAATTCATTAGGGTTGATTTTTGAATTTTTTGCAGTTCAACTTCAGGTTTGGTGTCATTATATATTACTTTATGCAAAATTTATCAAACTAGTAATCAACCCGTGCATTTGCACATAAAAGAATACTTTAAAAAGATAACAATATAAATAACAACAAAAATAAATTATAATTTAATTCAATAAAAAAATATAAATTAAGAAAATAATTCTCAAAATTGATTTTGAAGAGCCGTTACAATCATTTTCTTTATGTTAATACACTCAGTCATTTTCATGAGTGAGTGTGATTTAAAATTTGAGTACAATTTTGTAACTCCCTTGATTGGTTTATGCTAAAAATTTATGACATTCAAACAAGTTATTTTGTAACTTAAAAATGAAATTGAATGTTGAAAATTTTGGAGGGAGAATAAAATTTAATGCATGATAATATAATTTAATGTTTTGTTGCTCATCTTTATATATATATATAGATTACCAGAGCTTAAATTGGCCAATAAATAAAAAATTTAATTATCTACTTAAACAACTGTACGGTTATGTAGAATCGAGCAATGGTGCAGTGTAGTGTAAAACCGCACAGATCTGCATAAATAAACAAAATTGTAAGTGTAAAGTTCTTAATTTGAACTGCACCACACCAATAATATATAATAAAAAAAAAAGTTGAACTGAAATTGAATCGAATTTTTTTACATTGAAAATAAACAAATTGAACCACATTGTATTGCGTAGTTCAACTTGGTTTTTATACGCATTTAGGTTCAGTTCGTGTAAAATCGCACCAAATTCAAAATAAAAAAAAAAACTAATAAATAAATAAATAAATCAAACTTGTGAAAAAAAATGACTGAATCACACCGAAACATATAAGACCGAACTAAAAATTCCTAAAAAAAAATAGCCGAATCGAAATGCAATTCAACTCAATTTTTTAATTTTAGTTCGATTTTGCTCACTCTTTTTTGCAATACGAAAATATATAATGCTACATAAGAAGGGACGTAGCCAGAAAAAAAAAATACCCTGGGCTGATTGGTTATAATAATAATTTAATTAATGTGATAAAATTTATAAAGGAAAATAGAAAATAAGTTTTATTTCACAAATGCATATAAAATGCTTCATGTTCATTACAACTATTCAAAAACGTACAAAATATGTTACCTATTTAAGTTGCGCCCTCCGATTCTTCATACTATAAAACTCGTCAATTATTGATTTTGTGTCGATCTTCGAAGTAAATTCTCTTTCGATATAGACAATCATAGAATCCGCAAAGAAGTCTTCTTCCATCTTATTTTGAAGAGGAGTTTTGAGAAGTTTCATAGCTGAAAATGATCGTTCAGTTGTTGCAGTAGAAACAGGGAGCGTAAAAATGAGTCGAATCAATCTGTCAATTAAGTGATAATGTCTTGCCTTTTCCGTCTCTACTAACCGCCGACATAAATCAGAAATGGTAGAAATATTTTGGAACCTCTCATTCTGGACAACATCATACTTATAATGCTCTAACTGACTCCTCAAATAATGTAGCTCTTGCCCACTAAAATCATTCAGATAGAATTTCTCGGCAAGAATATAAATATCATCGCAATTGAACAACTTAAAGTTATCTCGAAGCTCCAATGCAGAGCTAAGCCGGAGAAGTTCTACAGCCCCATCATTAAATCTGCTATGAAGCTCTTTCAATTGAAAATCTATCGCCGCATTGAATGCATCATAGTGATAATGATGTTCAACTGTTGTGGGAAACTTTTGTTTGCAAGAACGCTCTCTAGAAGATCGATGACAAGCACTCATATCCGGCTGCTCAATACCATTTTGTTTACAAAAAGATTGCACGTACGTAAGAAGAGTATCGAAGACTTCTTCTCTAAGAGTACAAAGCAAAGATTTTGTAGTTGACACAAAATTCATTGCATTTAAAATATCCAAAGACTTCTCTTGCAAAGATAGACAAAGCAAATATGTGATCGCCATAATCTTGTGCATCAAAAACAAGATCAATATAAAATCAAATGATCTCATTGCAATTAAAGCACCCGTAGCTTCCCCACGTATAGAATTAGAAGATGCTTCCTCCGTCATATGCTCGAGCACGATAATCACAGAACGGTACATATCTATCATACTGCAAATGGACTCAAAATCGAAACTCCAACGTGTTTTTCCGGCTCGTTGCACAGTTCCAACTTGGTTTTGTCCGGTACCTATTTTACATAAAACAAATAAAAAGTAAAAAAAAAAAAATAATAATAATAATTGTGATTACAATTCATTGTGATTAAACAATAGAATGAAAAAATAGTTATACCTGTGTCGCGAATACCAGTGGCTACCATATTTGCGATTGTGAAAATAGTTATTTTCACACCATTTTGAAGTCTTGCTAAGTTTTTCACACCGCCCAATAAAAAGTTAAGTTTTTCACCCCAGAAAGTGCGAAAGGCATTCACATATCCCTTCGCACTTTCTGGGGTGGAAAAAGTTAAAGTGCAAAGGCATTGTGCGATGAATATGCGATAGTTGCGCGATGACATTGTGCGAAAGTTAGAAGTGCGAAGGCATTCGCATATCCCTTCGCACTTTCTGGGGTGGAAAAAGTTAAAGTGCGAAGACATTGTGCGATGAATATGCGACAGTTATGCAATTGATATGCGATAGTTATGCAGTCCATTCGCATAACCTTCCACTTTCTGGAGTGAAAAAGTTAGATTGTTAGTGGGCGGTGTAAAAACTTAATGTATCTTTGTATTGGGGTGAAAAAGATTTTTTCCCTTTGCGATTTCAATAGCTTGGGTGGATTGTAACTCGCTATGACGTTTAGGCGATGCCTTGATGAGATTACAAATTGAAGTCAACTTTGAAAAAAATAACTAAATGGAGCTCTCTTTTTCAGCCGCCGCCACTAACGCCAATTGAAGTCTATGTGCAAAACAATATACATACTATGCTTGTAGAGAGTCCCTTAAGAACAAAGCTTGTAAACCATTCCACGATCCACGCATATTGCAAGCACCATCATATCTTTGACCACGAATATCTTTGATATACAACTCGTATCGACCAAGCACATTAGAAATTTCATTCTTAAGTGTCAAGGCAGTGGTATCGGCTACATGCACAATATCAAAGAATCGCTCCTTTAAGAAGCCTTCGCAATCAACAAATCTCAACACAATTACCATTTGTTCTTTGTTTGATATGTCTTTAGCTTCATCAACTAAGAGACAAAATTTTGCACTTCCGATCTCTTCATGAATCTTTCTCCTCACTCTCTCACCAAAAATATGCAAAATATCTTTTTGAATGTCCGGTGACGTATACTTTGCATTTTTTGGCGCATTTTCTAGCACAACATTTTTTACATTGACATCCATTTTTCCCATAAGTTTTATTAGCTCAATAAGATTAGCTTGATTCTTTGAAGATGATGATTCATCATGTCCCCTTAATGTACATCCTTGCAAACAAAGCCAACGAATGCTTTCGATTGTTGTGATAAGTCTCAAACGATTTTTTTTTTCACTTCCTCTGATGTTTGTGCATTCATCACTTTATCGATGTGACCACTTGCATTCATCAAAAGGCTCATAGATTGCAAGGCATTATTATGTGGTGACATAGGACTTCCCGCATGAACCAAAAAGGCACATCTTTTGCCATCATTGACTCTTTTCCAATCTTTAAATCCCTCAATTGTAAAAGTCGGTTGACGGGCTTCTTTTTCTTGAAAAATAAAACAAGGGAAACAAAATGCCGCATTTTTTTTAGGAGAGTACTCTATCCACTGAAATTGCTTATACCAACTTTGTTGAAAGCGCCGATATTGATCTCCAATTTTCGTTGACGGAAACTTCATAATAGGTTGATATAGTCCTCTCAAGATATACGATCGCCTAATTGCGTCTCGTTCATTTACAGGACATTGCCATATTGGAGTACGCATAGCCGGATCTAGAAAAACATAGTCGCTCACATCAATATCCACCCTTTGGTACTTAGCCGTATGTTGGTTTTCAAAATCACTTTGGGTTGAAGTTTCCGCATTAGGGTGAGAAGAATCCTTCGTAGCCGACTTGGGCTTAAAAAAGGAGAGCATAGTTTTCTTCTTTCCTATGTGGGCATCCATTTGAAAAATCAACCTACAAGCATCAACCAAATAATATCAATAAGATATTTTAAATGTAGACTTTACAATACACTGTTATTTTTCACATTTTCAATTCGAAAATGACAAAAAGTCAAGTGGGATGTAACACAGTTGTTGATTTTTGGAGAGTATATATATCGATTTTATTTATATTACAATTCACAAACTGAGGACCCAAAAAACAATTAGAAACTATAATTTAAACTAAAAATGAAGGCAAGAAGCTATAATTTAAACTAAAACTGAAGGAAGTAATTAAACCCGGACCTTTAGCAAGCAAAGCCAAAATTAAACCAACCAAAACAAAAGGCATAACTGTCAAGCAATGTTATACTACAAAGTTTATTAATTTGACAACATATTTGCGTGAAAATCACGAATATACCTATTGCATTTAGTTCAAGACAGTTTATTGGAATTTGGAACTTGAGATAAACTGTAAACAAGGAGTTTGTTAGTTTCCTAAGATTAAGGACATAACAATGCCTCCTTTACTATTAAAAAATATTTTTCCTCCTAGTTTCATGTAGATAGATGGATTTGTAAATTTAGAACTGAAAATACATATATTAACTGTTGACACGCATAACAGAACTACAGTCAATATATTTAACAAACACACTAGTGTGTACCCCGTGCGATGCACGGGAACAATATTAAATTAACAATATTATAAATAGACCTCGAGTTTGAGTCACTCAATGGCGGAAGTAGAAACTACTATTGATCCTATTTAAAAAGACGAAGAAAAAATAATAATTATAAATTAAAGAGGAGGATAAACAATACTTAATAATTATAAATTAAAGATTCCGGGTCAAACAATGTAAAATTATTATATATAAGAGAATATAAAAAAATTTGATTACACACCATTTCAAAATTATTATTATACTTTTTTGTATGATTAGCTTATAATATTTGTAAAAATATTAGTAATTAGACCGATGAAAATTAGCTTCTTAAAGTAGTTAATGGATTTCTAGTAGTAATTATGAATTGGTTTCTATTTTATTGTATTTTTTTCTTTTTAAAGATAATTGATTTCTAATAGAAATTATGAATTGGTTTCTATTTTATTTTATTTTTTCAAATCTGTATAGATAAGGGATGAGATTTTTTAAACACGCAAGACATATGCAATGGGATTTGTAACAACAAAAGATAAGCTCGTGTAGATTTATACTAAAAATAGAAAAAAAAAACAAATATTTATTGTCAAACAACGGTTTTGATAAACTAAAGAATATGAAAAAGAGAAACAAATCTTTACACAATTAATGAGCCAATTTATTTGCCTATTCAGATTTGTCCAACAATTACTATATATAGGATATATTTAATGATTTTGGCGGGAAAATGTTTCTAAATTTGTAAAAAGGTTATTCTTTTTATATAATGATAGATTACACATGATGTTTATATGTTCAGCCAACATAAGTCACAACTTTAAATGAAAGCAAAAATAGTATGAAAATCGGAATTTGCATATTTTGAAACCACTTTTTCTTCTTCTCCACAACACTTTTTCATCAAGCAATTGAACAGCAATTGAACATATTTCACTCCCATAAAGCCCTAATTAATAATTATAAAAGCATTTAATAAAAAAAATAGAAACAAAAAAGAGAGATGACCACTGGAAATTTCTTGGGCAGTCGGGCAGACGCAAGACCAGCAGACGACGAGGTGAAATTGAGGCCGTCGGACGGGATTCTCGCGGCGGACGCCGAACGGGCTTCTCGCAGGTCGCGGGTCGCGGCTGAAATTGAGGGAGAAAAGGATTTTTGTTTCTCCGTTCGACACTCTTTTTGGGACTGACTCCGGACGAGCACTTTGTCCTTGCCTTACAATTTTTGAAATTCTGATCGCGTGAATTGTGAAGAACAAAGATGACGATGTTCTCTTCATAGGCAGGGCTAGTTAAATTTTTGGGTCAGGCTAACTGGTATAAAATTATTATACTGGACTATTTAAATTTTTATTTTATTTTTCTAAAGTACCCTGGGTTGGAGCCCACCCTAGCCTTTCGGGTGGCTCCTCCCCTGTGTAGAAGTAAAAAAAAACTCACTGTTGGACAAGTTTTCTGTCCTAATACCTCTACAATTGACATACCATTGGAGATGCTCTCATTACGTTTAATTATTCCAACATATTCCCTCACTTGTTTGACTGCGCTATTATCAATTGAGTTCAGTTAATGGGAGATGCTTCGTACTGAAGTCGTTTAGAAACGTCAGAGCAACCACAATGCTTTGGGTCTCTTTAAAAAAATCACATGTCATGTAGGAAATAGACCTAGTCAATAAAAAAAATATTTCACAATGCAATTAAAAGTGGACCTAATCTAACTTATGTGGCAATAAAAAAAGAAACCAAGTCCACTCTTGGGTCTATTTTGGACCCAAAGTGTGAACCTTACAATAGCAATCATTATCTATTATTATATCTTTATTGGTTGTTAGATATTCTAGACTAGTACTTATTTTTTTTACATTTGATAAATTTTGAATTTTTTAGCTTAAGTTTGCTCATGTCATTATAAATTTAAGTCTATTTATTTGCCACATATACAAAAAGAGACCCAAAACATTGTGAATACTGTCAGTATCATTTCAACTTTCAAAAGAATCCAATAACGAGTTAGTGGGACTCCTTGACGAACTTCTAGAAGTAACGCGGATTCGTTTGCATATGTTCAAAAAGTCAACACTTTTCTATTACCGTATAACCTTTTAGATAGACTGGCACAAGTTATTGTAAAGAAAAAAAAGGAAAAAGAAAAAGGTGTGTCATACCATTCCAATTAGATTATGTCCAAAATCTAATATATTTGAAGAAAAAACTGTTGGTAACTACATATATTTGAAGAAAAAACTGCATTTTGAAAAGCCAAAAATTTGATAATAGAAGCTATTAGATGCAAACACATAAATTAACTTTGAAAAGAAATAATAAAAACAGTCATTTTACGGATACTTTTCACGCAATTCCAGCATAAAAAGGGAAAAAAAAAAAGTGAATATATGATATAATTCAAATAATATTGTATGTAATTCGACTGCAAATGAGACTTATGTCAAACAATCATACTTCTTGAAAAATATACTAAAGTGTCATATTTTAAAACTACATACATAAAAATATAACAATACATGACAAGTCAACAACCTAATGGTTTGACCGCTACACACAAAAATTTGTATGTGCTCTCTGATTATCACAATTTTACCGGACCTAATTTTGTAGCAAAGGTTATTATGCTGTTTGCCCCCCAAGTTTGTATTAAATTAAATAATAAAATTCAACTATCACAAAAAGTAACTAGAACCGTTCATCCCAAAGCTCACACGCCCAGAAAATTTAATACAAAATCAAAACACAATTTCATACAAAACCAATTAGTCTTATGTCTCTAAGCACCAAATTAAAAGATAAAACAAATAACATCAGAAGGCAAGAAAACAAACCATTGCCTGTCATACAGCCAATACAAAGGTCCTAAACGTAAAAAGCCACACCATAAAATATGTAAAGTATATATTGCCAAAATACTAGTATGACATAATACCAGACAAAAACTTGCCAGCATTTCGCATTTAGCTTTCGTTCAAACAGCTCCACAAAAGCTTTTAAGCCTGTAAAAACGCATATCAACAGTCAAAAACTTTAACCAACTTGACCAAACAGGTAATTCCAAACTAACAAAGGCCATCTGGTAA
>BKCP01009737.1:613663-635390 GCA_008636005.1 Striga asiatica
GGGCCCGGCCCGCCGGGTTTTTTTTTTGACCGAAAAGGCCCGGGACCGGCCCTTTAAGTTTCCGGTTCCGGTTTGAAAACCGGTTTCTCCGGGCCGGTTCCGGTTCGGGCCGGGCCGGGTTCGGTCCGGGTCCGGGCCGGTTCGACCCGTGGACATGTCTATGTCTACATCTCCCTGTTTCTATAAGTCGCTGCTCTGTCCAAATGGTGTTGCCCGGCCTCGGTGCCACACTTCTTCTTCCTTGCTGCGAGACCACGCCTGGGTTGCGCCTTGTTTCGCGGGTGAGGTATTCGCCGACTAGGAGGAGGTATGGGATATCAACGCCTCTCAGTCAGCTGCTCTGGTCATGAAGTTGTCGATATAAGCGTTGAAGTCGTCGTCCCATTTCGTGCCTGCGATTCTCGACCAACCTTTTCAGGTCAGACAGCGGCGGAGTTGGATCACATATTTCTTTCGGAGGTCGGTGGTTGAGTGTCACAGTTGAAGGGGTGATATTGGCGTTCCACTCTTTTTTGTCACTGTTAGCTGCTTGGTTGCTTTCGCTCCCTCGATGTTCGTTTCTCTCCCGATTGAAGGTTGCAGGAGCTCAGATCTATGCTGAGACTCGTCTCCTCGTCAGATCTGACTAGGAGTTTGAGTAAGTTAACAGATTTTGGTTACGAGGCCTCTCATTTGCCGCTCTCTTTTAGTTTCTTGATTGTGGGGTTGGATTGTGTACTGGTTTGGATGACTGTAATCGTGTGCTCGTGAGATGCAATGGAGGTGTATTCTATTATTATTGTCGATGTGTGTTGTACGTGGTACTACAAGTAAATGTGTATTATAGTATTTTCTTATTTTTCTTCAATTTTATAATTTTTAATCCAACTTTGTCTGGTTTGTTAGTCTTTTTTATGGAGTTTTTCTAGTCTCTTTGAGTGTTTCGAGTGTTTTTGTTACTCCTCTTGGTTGATTGCACATTTCAATGGTAAGGTGGATTTGCATTTTGTTTTGGTTCTAGTGATGTCAGTTGATATTTCGAGTGAACTCTTTTTGAGTTTTAATATTAGTATCGAAAAAAATAAAAAAAAAATAAAAAAAACTCACGTGTTTGGACAAAATGTTCTCATTTGATTGGTTAGTTGATTTTCTTCTACGCAATCTCGAAAGTTGTTGACCGAAATTTTATTTTCTCTAAATTATTGGCCATATTCAACTAGTTAACTTAATTGTGTAATCAAGAATATGCTAGTTAGCTAATTACGTACAATCAAGAATCCGATAGGTTGGTACACAATTCTCATAAGCACCTTACAGAAATCACGACGGAACAACAAACAACAGATTATACAAGATTCTTGATAAGCAGATTCTATACAACAGTAGACAATATGTGTATGACGATGTAAAAAATTAACATAAGCTACTCAAAATCACTATTTCACACACAAACTTTGTTCATTGATTTCTCCAACCAATTGTTCAGAATGCATAAGAAGCATATGTAGAAACAACATATATGCTGCTATATGAAATCATTGGGAGGAGCTTAGAAAATCTCGATCCAACTCCGACCTATCTCCTTCCCCACCTTTCTCGCAAACGCAATCTCCCGACACTCTTTCGCAGCCTCAAAATCCCCAATCTCCCAATAAAAACTCGAAGCCTGCGCCCAACCAGAAGGATTCTCTGGCTCGATTTCCATCAACTTCTTCACGGCCCTTCTTCCAACCCGTTCGTGTAGGTGTATCCTGCAACTCCTCAACACAGAGCTCCAAATTACGTAATCGCCCTCCCACGGGCTGCCCTCTATCATTTCCTCAGCCTCTTCCAACAAACCAGCCCGGCCCAATAGATCAACCATGCACGAATAGTGCTTCCTCTCGAGAGACGGGCCTAAATGGGCCCGCATCCAAGAAAACACCAATCTCCCTTCCTCCACAAGGCCCGAATGGCTGCAGCCCGTTAACACGCTCAAGAACGTCACTTTATCGGGCTTTATACCCTTTTCGACCATTTCATATAGCATTTGCACACACTCCTTCCCTTTCCCATCCCTAGCAAGCGCACTTATTACAGAAGTGAAAGAAGGCACATTTGGTGAGCGAATTTGACGGAAAAGCCCGAAGGAGGATTTGGGCCGGCCCGATTTGGAATATGTGTCGATTAGAGAGCACAGAACCGAGACATTGGATTCGAAGCCCGATTTCACGGCGCAACAGTGCAGCATTGGACAGCTGGCACTGGCAGAGCTAGCGGGACCCACATTAACCGCTTTCAAGGCCGAAGAGAGACTGGTTTCGTCGAACCCGATTTTCTCGTCTAACATCAGACAGAACAGATCGATCGCGTCCTCGGTTAGACCGGATTTTAGGAAAGACGTCATGAGTGAGTTGCAACACTCGACGGTTTTTTTGCGAATGCTGTTGAATACGCCCACCGAGCAGTCGAGATCTCCACATTTACCGTACATGTCGATTAAAGCGGATTGAACGAGCACGGTTTCGAAGCCTAATTTCAAGGTGTAGCAATGAATTTGCTTACCCAAAAATAAATTTTCAGCCGTGCTAGATAATTTCAAGAATGCTAAGATAGAGCAAGAAGATGGCCTCTTGCCCCAAAATTGCATCCTGTTAAAATATTCGAGGGCGTCAAACGAGTAACCATTGGCTGCACAAACCGAGACCATTGAATTCCAAGAAATGACGTCCTCCTTAGGGATAACCGCGAATGATTTTTTAGTTTCGATAAACTTACCACAGGCAGAGTAAAAGTCGACCAAAGCATTTGCTACGAACAAATTCGAATTTACGAATCCGTTCTTAATTACAAAACAATGAAGCTGCAATCCTTCCTCCAGAAACCTTCTGTGACCGCAGCCCTGAATTAAATAGCAAAAAGTGAGCCCGTTTGGCTCCAAAACGTCGTATTTCATTTCATTATAAATACTTAAGAAATGTTTCGACTTTCCCGCTTCACATAAACTTCGGAGAACAATATTCCAAGTAGCCAAATTTCTCTCTTTCAAAGCACCAAACAGCTTTAAGGCAACATTGGTAAGTCCCATTCGCAAATAAAGATCAACGAGCGCAGAGCCAATGTACACATTATTACAAAACCCGAAAACGATTGCTCTACAATGCACAACGAGCCCATCTTCAAAGAACTTTCCAATAGCGCACATACTCAAGACGGTGGAAAAAGTCGACGGATTCTCCAAAATTCCTCGAGAAACCATTTGACCATACAACCTTAAAGATTGTTCGAGAAACCCAGAACGATAATGACCCGAAATCATAGTGTTCCAAGTGACGACATCTCGTTCGGGCATTTCATCGAACAGTTTGACGGCAGAGTCCAAAGAGCCAGACTTTATAAACCTGTTGATGGCTCTGTTATGGCGGTAAACATTGTCGTCCCCAACATGGGTGCTGCTGTAGCTGCAGAGGTTGCGTGGTGAAAGAGGAAAATGGTTTGATAAAAGCGCGCTTTTGTGTTTCGAGAAATACGACGATCTGCGGGAGATTAGCAGCGAGTTCTGTTTTTTCATCAAAAGGGGGTTTGAATTTTGAAATTGGGGAATCCGGGAAAGAGCAAAGTATTGCAAATTTTAAATATTTATAATACTTGGAATTGGGCCAGCTGAAAAGGAGCCAATCGTATCTCCAACAATTCTCTGTAATCCCTTAATTCTCGCGATTACAGCGTAAACCCTAATTACCTCCGCCATAAAAACCCGGCTCGCCAGCTCAAATGGCCGTCGCATGTCCCGCACTCGGGAGCATTTTAGAAAACCGTAACATCCGTCTTCTACAGATCAGATCCAATGGACAATTTCCTGGCGGGGATGGCCCAGATCCAGAACGGGATGAACGAACTCCGGCCAATGAACGATCTCCTGGCGGGGATGGCCCAGATCCAGTGGGTTCGGACCCTCCGGCCGGCCTCCTTCCGACATGTGGAACAGAAGTGGACCGGATGAGTGTGCAGGAATTTAAGGACAAACCGGAACTCCGACGAAGGCTGAAAGTTATTTATTGGTTTTACAACGATCCCAGACTCGGGATATTCAAAGTGCGCAATTTAATGGATTTTCTGTTGGAGGAGCCTTGAGAATTGTAAGTGGATTTTCATTTTTCTTTTATGAAGTATGCATAGTTTTATCAGTTAGATTCTATTTGTGTTGGCAAAATATGTTATTGATTTTGATTCATTGATATTTGTTGCTTGCTTATGAAGGCAATGCTAAAGGAAGAATAGGAAGATGACCAAGAANAACGTGGTTTTTTAAATTTTGTTGGTATTATTGCATCATGTTGGCCATTGCTATTGTTGTTTTTGTTTGAGTTTGATTCTTTCTTGCATATGGTGTTAGTAGATTAGAAGATGCATTGTTTCTTAGTGCTTTTAAACGTCTTTGGCATGTCTTGGAGTTCATCTGCACAAACTCAACTCATTCTATGAATTTATTAGTACAAGCATGGAAGTTTATCATCTTTAGAAGTTGTGTTCGTCTAGTATCTTGGCTCCTTGACCCTTCATCATTCTATGGAGAATTTGATTATTATAAGTCATTTTTCTTTTTCCTGAATACGAAAGCCATGATCATTATGGAGAAGTTCAAGCCTTGTGTAAATATATTCAAAAATGAAAACCAGTATAAGTGCAGAGCTCACAGACGTTGGCTCGACCAAAACGATGCCTGTCGATAACCGAAGAAGAAAGTAATTTAATCATAAAAACGGTGCACAAGTAAAATTTTTTGGGCTAGTGTTCTACAATTTAACTTTATGAAGTTGTTTGCTGGGTTTGTTTTTACCCCCTTTAATTTGTAGTTATGTGACTTTTTACTTCACGTCCAATTTATATATTTACTGACGAGTATTTTTGTATTTTGCACTTAGTATATTTTCCTTTGCTTATATAATGTGGCATTGGTGTTCAAATATTTTTAATTTATTTTGGCAGAAATTTGAGTAATTACCATGAACTTTGGCATAACTCTTGAGATAACACTATATATATAGCCTGATACAAACGCCACACAAACAAACACGATTATTGTAATGCTAAACAAATGGCATGATGAAGAATGACATGGTTCAACATGCGACAAAATTTTGTTATGTATTGAACTTATTACACGACATGATTACTGTGACAAAAAACAAGACAAATAAATGGCACGATGAAGAGTGGCATTGTGCGACATGCATTGAACTTATTACACGATTACATGACATGATTGTTGTGGCAAATGGTATGATAAACAATGTCACGGTGAGGAATAACATTGTTTAGCATGAGACAAAAAATAAATTGTTAGCATTGAACTTATTACACGACGTGACTATTGTGACAAATGGTAGGATAAACAAATGTCACAATGAGAAATGACATTGTTAAGCATGACATAAATTTTTTTGTGAGTAGTGAACTTATTACACGATATGATTATTATGATAAGTGACAAGATAAACACATGGCGAGATGAGGACTGGCATTGTTCGGCATGACACAAAAAAATTTGTTAGTATTAGCTTACTACATGTCATGATTATTGTGAAAAAGGGCATGATAATTGTGACAAATTCATTATTCAGCATAACAATTTTTTTTTTATTAAACTTATTAAACGATGTGATTATTGTGAAAAGAGCATGATTATTGTGACAAATGCCACAATAACGAATGACATTGTGCACCATGACAACAAATATTTGAAAATTAGTTATTAATAAGACCTATTATGATGAGATTTAAAACACTTGACATTAAACTCTCAAATTCTACTTAAAAAAATAAAAAAATAAAAATAAAATAAAAATAAAACATGACGATTGACGACGTCGTTTTTCTCGTTTCAAAGGCACCGAAAAAAAATCTGTGTAAAGTTATCTCGGTGCCCAGTCCTTCCGTCTTCTTCACAACCTTCCCTCCTAAGAAGAAAATAAATAAATAAATAAATCAGCACACAGCCACACACACACAAAAATTAGCACAGACATTTACCATCAAACACACAAATTTCCATGGCGATTTTCGCATCCCTACCCAATCCGAACCTCTTCACGAACCTACCCAGTTTTCATGATTCATATGCTATCATATCTTGTGAAGTTAGTCCTTTAATTCAAAAATTGGGTAAATGTAGGTAGAGATGGATTAACTCATAACATTGTTGATTTGTTTTCATGATTCATATGCTATCATATCTTGTGAAGTTAGTCCTTTATTTCAGAGATTGGGTAAATGTAGGTAGAGATGGATTAACTCATAACATTGTTGATTTGTTTTCATGATTCATATGCTATCATATCTTGTGAAGTTAGTCCTTTAATTCAAAAATTGGGTAAATGTAGGTAGAGATGGATTAACTCATAACATTGTTGATTTGTTTTCATGATTCATATGCTATCATATCTTGTGAAGTTAGTCCTTTATTTCAGAGATTGGGTAAATGTAGGTAGAGATGGATTAACTCATAACATTGTTGATTTGTTTTCATGATTCATATGCTATCATATCTTGTGAAGTTAGTCCTTTAATTCAAAAATTGGGTAAATGTAGGTAGAGATGGATTAACTCATAACATTGTTGATTTGTTTTCATGATTCATATGCTATCATATCTTGTGAAGTTAGTCCTTTATTTCAGAGATTGGGTAAATGTAGGTAGAGATGGATTAACTCATAACATTGTTGATTTGTTTTCATGATTCATATGCTATCATATCTTGTGAAGTTAGTCCTTTAATTCAAAAATTGGGTAAATGTAGGTAGAGATGGATTAACTCATAACATGTTGGAGTTGATACATACACACTGGAGAAGACAGCCCGTTTGTAAAGTTCGATGTTTAGGTGTCCCAACTGTCGACATGGACAACATTTGCTTGTGCATCGAGGTTCCTCACATTTCACATTACACAAATTTCTTTCTTTTTTTTTTTCTTCTTTTCCTAGCGATTAGAGGTTTTTATTGTCTCCTGCATGATCTTTCTGCCCAGAAATGTTTTCTACACGCGCAAGATTAAATTTTTTTCTTATGTTGTGATAGGAAAAATCCGGTGGAAAGATTATTCATAGGGTGGGCGGAGTTTTATACGTTTTTCGAGGTAGAAACTATGATCACCAAAAGCGTCCTAAATTTCCCGTCATGCTTTGGAAGCCCGCCACCCCAGTTTACCCAAAGCTTATACAAGAAGCTCCCGAGGGGTTAACTAAAGAAGAAGCAGATGAATTGAGAACGAAAGGCAAAACCCTTTTGCCAATTTGTAAATTAGGTAAAAGGAAAAAGGTCTTTACAGTTTACATGTGGTGGATATTAGGACTGCTCATTCAATCGAAACCGAACCAAAAACTTAAAATTCGGTTTATCCATTATAAGAACCGAAATCCGAACCAAAATTTATGGTTAGGTTCAGTTTTTAACCGAATAGTTGGTTCGGTTCGGTTATCGGTTAGTCGCAATAAACAATTAATCTTTCAATAAAATTTGAATTTTTAACCGAACCACAAATTTAATTTTTTATTCAAACCAAAAAATTTGATTTTTTTATCACGTTGTTTAATCTTCTCAATAAATTTTAAATTCTCCGCGAAAGAAGATCTCGGACCTGAACCATGACTTGGACTATGACGAAGTCAATTTTGAGTGTAAATTAATGGTTGAGCCATCTTAGGGGTCATTGAAGCTCGAAATCATCAGAAGCAAATTAATGTTTTTATAACTTATATGTATAAATCGGTTTTAAATTCGGTTCGGTTAACTGATTACTATTATCCAAACCGAACCATAAATCGAAATTTTAAGAAAATGTAAACTGAAAACCGAACTAAATATTCGTTTTCGGTTTCGATCCAAACTGAATTTCGGTTTCAGTCGGTTTGACTTGGTTAACCGAAATTTGTGCACCCTTAGTGGATATCTTTAGAAGTGTGAGTTCTATTCTCTCTTGAATTGTTGTCTTTTTTTGTCGTATAAATAGCGAAAAATGGAGTCTATCTTACACTGGTGACCGATGTAAGGACTGCTTTTGAAGGATCAATATTGGTGAAGATAGATTGTAAAGGGATGCATGCAAGTGATTACAAGAAATTAGGAGCTAAGCTCAAGGTTTCGTATCATTTCATTCATACCTGTGCATTTTATTATGGCTTTTATCCCACATTTTATTTTTAACGACGAAAAATGAAGAAGGTATTCAAATTCTCTGTATTCATGAACAGGAACTTGTACCTTGTGTTTTGCTTTCGTTCGATGATGAACAAATACTGATGTGGAGGGGTAGAGAGTGGAAATCTATGTACGAAGAAGATGGGATTACTAAAATCAATGGCAGGTTTAGTGATGGCTCAAAGTCAAGAGCCAACAACAATGTTTCAGGTACTTTTCGTAATGTAAAATCGATGATTGTGCATTGAATTACAATTTTCTTTCGTTAGGCCCTCCATTTATTCATCAATTTACGTACTTTATAATAAAGAATTGAAAAAAATTCTGAACCCCCTTCTTGTCATGCTCGAAGGGGAAAGTTACCTAATTCCATTATTGTAGTTTTTAAAAGGCAAAAATGCATTTTTAGTCCTGTTGGTTTAAACTCATAGCAATTTTAGTTCCAAGATTTTAACTTTTCGCCTTTTGGTCATGTGATTTAAATTTGATATTTTGCTGTAATTTCATTCATTTGAGAGCTGAAATTGCAACAAAAATTTAAATTACATGACTTAAATTACTAATAAAAAATCTGAAAATTTGGAATTTGTTGCTAATTTTTTAGACCTCAAAGGACTGAAATAGTTGCAAAATATTAAATCGCATGACCAAAAAGCGAAATGTTAGAATTTTGGGACTAAAATTGCTATGGCGTTTAACCAGCACGACTAAAAATACAATTTTGCCTTTTTAAAATATTTATTATAGAAATTGCTATTTTGGGTTCATTTATTTTATGTTTCTCCAAAATTTAATCGTGTGTGTGTTTTTTCTTTCCGCAACTCATGTATGAAATCAGTGGGGCCCAGCCCTAGAATGTGTTCCCTATGGCAACGTGCGATCGAATCAGGAAAAGCTTCGGTGCTTGACGATTTTGACCTCAGTCCAGACGAGCTTTTGTCGAGAGTTGAGGAATTTGACAGCAAGTCTCGGACAATAGAGCAGTCGGATCCAGCCATGATATATTTGAATAAAGAAAGTTCATCGACTTCAAAATTTGACAAAGGTTATGAATACGATGATTCATATGATGATGAATATGATGACTCGTTTGAAGCAGTCAATAATTCGGTCCCAGTTGGATCACTGCCCATTGATTTGTTAGCTAAGCAGCTGACGGACGGTGAGGATGAAGCGTAGAAAATGTAAGAAGACAGATTAAAGTGTACTTAATTTTTTTTTTTTTTCACCTACATTTACAGGCATTTTTGCCAATTTCTGTAGCTTAGCTGCAGAATCTTGTTTATTTTAACTTGCATTAATTTTCAATTTTCATTAAGCCTCTGCACAATGTGTTTTTCTTCTTCTTTTTTTTCCCTTTCCTTTTATTTATTTGTTTGTTAATTTTCTATTTTTTATAGCCTCTAAGAGCATCTCCAATGGAAAATGATCCATTTTGTGTTGTATGGCATGGAGAATGAAAACTAAAAAATTATGTCTCCAATGGTTGATGTTAATTGTGGTATCATTTGTGATGTGTAAAATTTTAATTGGTTGGAAAAGATAAATAAATTAAATAAATATGCTAATATACAATGGAACTTGTCTAGAAAGGCTTCTACATCTAGAAAGCCTTCTAGAATTTTTTCAAGCCACATAAGATTATTTGTGACATGTGGCTACAAAATAGAGAAATAGAATGGCCATTGGAGATGCTCTAATCATTTTAAGCCAGTTAGGTGACTGTGATTAGGTGCTGTAACGGAAACACTGGACTCAGCTTCTCAAAAATTGAGCAAATTGTAAAAAATAGTACAAATATAGATATTTTTTTTTTTAAAGAAACAATAGCAGAAAATAGTATACGTAGATAAAAATTTGTATATTTAGGTCAAAAGGAAAAATTAAGCCTTTATCAAGAAATTGCGTGGGAGATTTGCTTTGATCATGAAAAAATATTTTCAAACTTTTTTATAAGCATATTAAAATTAACTAATAACAGCCATACTTTGTGCCACACAACATTTTTTTTAGCAAACCTACTATATTGGACTTGGATTTCCATATGTGAAATCCACGGTGATCAAAATAAATAAATACGAATTGGCAAGTCTTTTATTAGCCGTTTAATCATTAAATCTGCATATTTTCGTAATAAAAAACATAAACAAAAGAATTATATAATAATATAAATATACATTTTTAGTCGACCTCCACTTAATAATAATGTTGCATCAAAAAAATAATTTGTACATACAAATAAAGATAAATAAAAACTAAACTTTTAGCTGAGAAAATCAAAATGAAAAAATGGACCGTACCTTTGAGTGCATGGTTTTGTACCTTTGATTAGTACATATTTGTATATATGAATTTTTTTGTCGTTAGATTAACAGTAATGTATATAAGTGTGTAATCTAGCGGTAAAAAATGGGTGAGCCATCAAAATAATGGACATTAAATATAATAACCAAATAAATAGGTGGCAGATATGGGAAAAAAAAATTTATAAAAAAATAAAAAAATTGAGCATTTGTGGTCAGGTTTTAATCCCATTCACTCTCCTATCTCTTTCCCCTCTTAAAATAAGACAAAAGAAAAAGGTTAATTATTTGTCATATTCTTGAATCTCCTCCTCCTTCTGGGATTTTCTTCTTTTGTTCGAGGAAAACAAATAAATTGGTAAAAAATGGTCTTATCAAACATTTGATTTCCTCGAAAACCCAGGTACAATTTCTCAAACTCCCATCTTCTCCATTTTTGTTTCTTCTTTTCTGTCCAAAATTTTATGCCAGCCATACAGAGTTGATTTTGCCTCCAAATTTTAGTTTCTGCACCAAAATATGTTTAAAATTGTGCTGATATATCTCATGTTTTGTGGTAATTTTTTATTGTTTTCTATTTCTTGTAATATCTAAGGTTTCTAGAGAAACTTATATTTACTAACTTCGTATTTGTTATCAAATTTTCATGTAATATTTAAGGTTTCTGCACCATTAGCCTTGTAGACAGAGAATGAATATATATAGCTAGAAATGAAATATACAACTGATAGTTACAAATTACAATTCTATGTGTGTTGGTTTGTATTAGCAGAGTTGTGGGCTGCAAGGCTTCAAATTGTGCTGCTATTATATTGCAAATAATTCAATTGCCTAATTCTACATGTCGATTTTTTGTGTGTCGTAATTCTCTGTGTCGATTTCTATTGTTTTGTGATCCTATGTGTCAAATTTTCGTGCTTCAGAGTAATCGATTTAACTTTTAAAATTATACAATACTCGACCAACTTAATTGTAAATATATTTTAAAAGTTATTAACTTCGTATTTGTTATCAATTTTTCATGCATGATCGAATTAAGCGTATTTTGACGAGTTTCGTTTTGAAATCCATATTGCATGTCAAAGAATCCCACTTCTAATTTATTCATAGAATCGAAATGCCTTTTTCTGCTCCTTTTTTATTTCTTATTTTTATTACTAAAGACAAACCCTTTTATGATTAGAACATTATGCACATGAAAATTCTGTTCTTGACTTTAACAGCATTACCACAATTTATGATAATTTTCCTTTTTTTTTGTTTATTTTTTTTTCCAATAGTGCTAGCTAAACGGGCCCGTCATGACAGTGGACACGACGGCCCGGGATTATTGGTTGAACTGGAGATTTTTGCTCTGTGCAATATGGATCTTGGTAGCTATGGTTTTTGGATTGGTAATAATATGGAAATATGAACGGCGTAAAACATCAAATAATCAAACGAATGCTGATAAAAGTAAATCAGCAAAGAGTGTTTTGTACAGAGGCCAAGCTTGGGGAACATGTTCGAAATCAGTCGGCTGTATTTGGCTGCTCGTTTATCGAGTTATTGCTTTTTGTGTCTTGTTGGGAGTGATTCTTGCCGATACTATCATCCACAGTGTCGGCATATTCTATTTTTACACACAGTAAGGACCTTTGCAGTTCATTTTTTAATTTTTTTTTCCCATTTGATTGTTTGTGATTGTTTACAAATAAATCCACTCAAAATGAGCTTTTGTTTTTTTGTTAATCATGGATTATTTTGAAAAAATTGGTATGGTTAGTTATTCGAAGGATTTTGAATTTATATTAAAGTAATATTTAAAATGAAATTATTAAAAGTTGATTTGATGTAAAAGTAGGGTTGAGGTAAAGTTTGGTTAAACTTGAATTAAAAAAAGTGATTGGATTTCTTTGAAAAAAATTGTATCCAATCATGCAGTTAGTGTCTTTGTTCAAAATTTAGTTGGAATTTGCTCAAGAGAACCTTTTGTTTCTAATCATTCATAAGTGGAGGTTTATTTTTTTACTTTTAGTTTCTTTGTAATGAAAGTAATCAGAAGCTTATATGGAATGCAATGTTTTTCAACTTCTCTTTCTCATTGTCAATAAACAGGTGGACTTTTGCCTTGGTGACTATCTATTTCGGGGTAGGTTGCTCGAAAGCTTGACTTTTTTTTTTCACTTTCTTGTTGACCCTTTTTCTAATAAGCACAAGACATCGTTTTTTTTTTTTTTCCCATTGTTATGTTGTACTATTATAATAAAAAATAAAAACGGACACTTACTAGATTGATTGTATATTGTAGCTCGGGACTTCACTCTCCATTTACGGATGCCTTTTTCATCGCGATAAAGCAGATTTAGAAATCGGCCATTGTGAAGATACAAACACCATAAATAGAAGCTTAAATCACGATCAAGATGTTAATTCAAAAACTGCATCTGGTTGGGAATATGCTTTGCAAATAATTTTTCAGGCAAGTAATCTTCTGCTAATATGTATTAAAACATGGTTATTATTCTTTTTACCTCATTAATTCATTTTTTTTTTTTACTTGTAATGGCAGATGTGTGCTGGGGCTGTTGTACTTACTGATATCGTCTTTTGGCTCATAATTTATGCATTTCTCACCGGCAAAGATTACAGATTAAACTTCGTAAGTACAAAGTTTTCATCCTTTGTGTTGTCCGAATTCATTTTATTCTTAAAGAAGCCGACTTTTTTTTTTCTTTTTTTGTCTTTTTTATCTGCAGCTCGTCGTTAGCGTGCATTCTGTGAATGCCATTTTCCTCCTTGGCGAGACATTTTTAAATTGCCTGGTACGTTCTGTTATACCTTTCATTTTTATTTCATGTTGTTTTCGCTTCTAAATTTTCATTTTTTTGGCTCTGATCTTTTTGCAGAAGTTTCCCTTCTTTCGGATTGCATATTTTGTTTTGTGGACGTGTGTTTTTGTCGTTTTTCAATGGATCTTTCATGCCTTTGTTTCAATGAGGTATAGTTTTATCTCTTTGGAAAAATCTCCAAATTATTTTTACTAGATATTTGTTTTTTATAGTTTTAAACTATTATATAAATTCTTTATTGTAACAGATGGCCTTATCCTTTTCTGGACTTGTCATCTCCATATGCTCCAGCATGGTTAGTATTACACTTTTTAGTTTTCATTCTGAAAACTATAATACCAACGAAAGAAAAACATTTTATAGTATAAATATGCAATTTTTTGAACAAATTTTGCAGGTATTTGGCCGTAGGCGTGCTACATTTACCGTGTTTTGCGGTATTTACTCTCGTGTTCAAGATAAAACAGTGGTGTCTACAAAAGACAGTTGCTTCAGAATGAAAATGGGTAGCTCTGCTCAAGAATGAATCTCTCTTATTCACTCTTTTTTACTTGAAAAACGTACAAAATTAGACCATCGAATTTTTTTGTCACAGTGACATTTGAATTGTACAGTTTCGATTGATGTTTCCAGGTCAAATTGGAACTGATATTCTATAAACACAACACAAATTTCATAAAAATCTTCATGAATCCATGATTAATGCATTTGAATAAACCGTACAAGCAAAATTAACAAATTCAGGCCTAGCAACAAATCAAATGGAATGTCTAAAATGTCTAAAAGCTTTTACAATGTTCTCTGATCAACTGCTCTCTGGGAAAAATATGGTCTAAGCTTTTACATGTTGTCTGACAAACTGCTCTAACTGGGAAATATCGCCCGTTAAACCAGATGACTCGGCCACTGTAACTTTGTTAATGCAGTGGTGAAAAGCAAAAGCTTCCCCAGGCACACCGAGTGTGTGCTCATTCGTGACATCAGCTGATGATAGTGCAGTTCTTGATGCACGAAGCTTGTCACTGAACACGACGAAACAAATCAATTATTAAAATCAATTATTAAAAAAGTTACCGAGCTTAGAACAATGAGTAAACATAAAATCTTCACTGTTCTGGGTTTTTTACTTACATTTCCTTCTCGAGCTGTTTTCTGATAAAGTCTTTCGTGTGCGCGGTAACTTTATCAACTTTGTTGCACAAGAGCAGTAGAGGAATTTTCCTCTTGACAACACTCGCCTTGGTCAGAATATCGTATAAGTACCTAAAAAAAATAGAAGCATTAAATTATAAGTGTTTGACTCGTTCAGTCTGTAGGTATATGGGAGTCTGTGTTTAAACTAAAAGGGCTAACATACTCTGAGGCAGCACGAATATTCGGCAAGAATTCGAGAGCATCCACCACAAAAACAATAGCAGCCGCTTGAGGCAAGAACTCGTCTAGTTTGGTCCTAAGACGAGAATGCCCGGGGAAATCAACGACATGCACAGGCTTCACTTTTCCCTTCTGCAAAAGCACGCAAATCGAGATTTACATAACTACAAAAACACTTTTGAGGTAGCCCCTAACCACCAAAAATCCTCAGTTATCTTTCAATCTTACAAATGTACTCTAGAGAGGAGAGTGTTTTGTAACATATTGATCAGATTAGCATTTAGCCAAACTTCAGGGTTGATTTAGTCATTAACTAGTGAACTGCGTTTTTCGACATAGTCCAATATCATTTCTCACTCTCTTGCATAAACCCAAAGTCCAAACAAACATTTATTTCTCAATTCTGAAGTTTGAGTTCATAAATATACTGCATTACCTTAGTGGTCTCTGAGTGTAACACAAAAGTCTCTTCATTGGGATCCATTGATGTGACCGAACCCAGATGGGAGGAGCCATCTCGAAGCTGGTAAATGCGAAAAATAGTACGTACGAAATAGTTAAATTCCGGTTGAGTTAAGAAAAAGATAATACATATAAATTGTCATCAAAACCAACCATATTCGAACCTGGTAAAAAAGAACAGTCTTGCCACTTCCACTCAAACCAGTAAGCACAACGGTGTTAGATGATTTTCGCTTGAAGATGCGAACTGCAACCAACAAAGGTTCTTATAAAGAGAAACAATGAGTCTACAAAGATGTGCAGTCAAGTTACGACACAGAACATCTACAACCACCTTGATGGAATATATTTTCCTAGTAGTGGACTATAACTTATCCTTTTTGTTTTTCCAACCAAACCATATCGCAAAGACGAATTTTGACCCGGATGTCTAAATGACGAAACTAATTGCGATAAAAATGCTAGAGCTGCACCCAACCTCAACAGGACTAGTTCAAAAACGACAAATTCAATTTTTGATATGCATCATAACTCATTCGATCTCAATTATTCAGCAGCCAAATCAAACTCAGACTCGATTTCAAGATAAACTGCAAAACTTAAAACTACAAGTTCACAATGAGCCACTCGAACTCCTCACACCCGGATACAGCCGAATATGCATCATAACTCATTTAATTTCGATTATTCTGCAACCCAATTAACTAAAACTACGCTTGAACAATGAGCCACTCAACAATCCCACTCGACACCTTCACACCGGAATACCACTGAATACACATCACAATAGCACAAAACAATCAAATAAAACGGAGAACAAGAACAAATGCACGAAACTGAAGCCTTTTAATAAAATTTAGGGTTTTTTTGCAGCCGCCTACCGATCAAGAAGAGAAATACAGTCGCTAGGACTACTGCAATTGCGGCATTAAGCTGCGCTGGCGGGATTTCACGAACAAATTCACGGATTTGATCCAATAACTGCTGCAATTGGATCTTCAGCTTTTCCATCTTCTCCGCATCCATGGCTTTCCTGAAACTTAGCAACTTTGAAGTTGAAACGCCTGAGAAAAATGAAGGGAAAGGCAACACCAGAAAATTCAGAAACTGCTGAGTGAGATCGTCTTCAGAATAAGAAATTGAAAAATTTGCAGTGGGCACTTGAATGGGAGTCACACACACACACACACACAAAAAAAAAAAAAACTGGGCACATCACCGGACAATTCATTTCAATTTTCAGCCTTCACATTCCAGTAAACTAAAATCAATACATAAATCATTCAATAAATCACAAATCACATTCATTTTCAGAGAATTTAGGTTCAGCTATTTCACTTTCAGAATTTAGAATTCAATAAACCAAAATTCATCCACAAATCAGTTCAATAATCATAAATCACACTTAATTTTGAGAATTAGGTTCAGCCATCACTACCGGAAAAAGCTGCGTTGTCGCTCCGAATCACTGCTGTCTGCCGCTGGCCTGCTCGCCTCTTGTCGCACGCCGCACGACTCCGCCGGTGCCTTTCCGCTTTCCGTCGCCGCTCCAATGTCGCCGCACACCGGTCGATCTACAGAGACTTGCCGCTTGAGAAAATGAGAGTTGAGAGGTTAGGGTTACGCAAAGGGGAAAAAAAGGCCGTCTCGGTGAATCTATTATGTATAATGTACTTTATTATGTTTTGGTTTAGGAAAAGGAAAAGAAAAGAAGCGTGTTATGTATAATGTACTTACGTTTTGGTAGAAAAAGGAAAGGAAAAGAAGCGTTTATCTGTTAAAACTTAAACTTGTGTGATTTATAAAATAAAATTGTTTTTTACTTTTTTTCTAAATGGCGGCTGGCCCATGGCGGCCCGTGCGGGCCAAACCGTTTAGGCCTTTTCTTTGCCGGGCCTAACATCATCCCACCCCGATTAGTAGGTGTTAGTAAGATTTTGAGTTTTCATTTCAAATAATATTTAAATAAAATAATTAAATTGATTTGATGTAAAATTATTAAATTGATGATGCCAAATTATGGTTAGTTAAAATTATGTAAGGGATGTGATGTGTAAAATTGTTGATTGATATTATTTAATTATATTGATTGGAGAATAGTGAAGTTGAGTTAAATTTTAAGTATGGATTTAACAAAACTAGTATTCGACCTGTGCATTTGCACAGATATAAATAAATTATTGTGAGTCTGTATGCATATAATGATTAATTATTTTTCTTTCACTTTTTTGCAGACCAAATTTACAATTAAAAGAGTTGGAATATTTTTTTTTTAAATTGCGTTTATCTGATTGGATGTAATGTATATTTTGGTACGTCTTTTATTCGTGAATTATTTATTATTTATTTAAGAATTTCAAATATATTTTTTATTTTAAAAAAAATTAAATGTAACAACAATAATAACATCTAATCACATTATACGGTCAACACATTATATGGTTAACTGTCATTAATAAAAAATTTAAAATAAGTTTTGTAATTTTGAAGTGATGAGTATTAATTATTTAATGATTAAATGAAAGATTAAATACATCAAAATGTAACGGTTTTTGGAGGAAAAATTGTTAAATTGCCACATAGGTAGAATTAAATAGGTTTTATTAAATGTTTTGAGCTAGTAATTATATATATATATAGATTATAAACAAACACATCCTAAGGGATTTTGAAGACTTTTTAAGACTTCAAAATTCATTGTGCATTTAATTTAAATTTTTTAAGACTTTTAAAAATTTTATAAAATCTTGAAGTATTTAACTTTATTTAAGATTAGAATTGTTAAGATTTGTTGGGATTCCAAAAGAAAAAATCGTATAAAATTCCACTCCAAATTTCATCTCCTCGCTTAAGATTTCATAGGATCCGCCTAAATCTGAAAATTTTAACAAATCTTAAATCTAAAAAAATCTTAAAATGTCACTCGAAATCTTAAACAAATATATTCCCCTAAATATCTAATTCAGCATGAAGGATTTCATAAATGCTTGTGTTAAGCAGCCCAACGAATATGCATGCCGATCCGTCATGAACAAAAGTGTATACTTTCATATCCCATACATTTGTTTGTGCTGATTTTTAAAACCTGACATTTTTTTATAATAAAGTATGAATATTTGTGAGAAAAAATATGTCTGTCTAATAAGCTGATCTGACAGAGTACCTTCCGAAGGAATTTAGGGATGCACGATGTCCATAATAGAGGTGTAATGATTCGAGCCGAGCTCGAACTCCTAATGCTCAAATTCAAACTTAAGCCTATTGTGAGATGAGCCGACCTCCACTGATTTACAAATTGAGTCGATAAACAAGTTTGACCTTAGTCAATTTATTAAAATAAATGAATCGAGTTCGACCTTACTAAACCGAGCTGACTCCAACCTTATGGAGCGGAGTTGAAGAACGTCTTGATTTATTTAAATGCTCTTATCCATAGTCGCCTCGATTGGAAAATCAACAAGCTCGAGCCTGTAATTTCCAAGCTCTTGGACAATGTCTGTGTTTGGTTAACTATGAATTGGCAAACTTTGCTTTAGAATTTTAATTGATATTAAATGAATATATAGTAAATTTTGTGAAATAACTTTCTATTTCACTCATAATTTCGATAAAATAAATATTAGCAAAACTTTTGATGTTCTTTCCACACCTAACCTATTCGTAGAACTGTTAAATGAAATGAGCCGTTCGTGAGTTTCTTTTATAAGGCCCGATCGAACTCGTCTAATTAACGAATTAGGCTCGATTCGGCCCAAACAAGTCGATTTGTTAATATTTATAAACTAGTTGAGCTAATTAAAATTTGAGTTCTATCTAAGCTCGTTCACACCCAAAACCTATTCCCATGCAGACTGAGTTTCATACTTAGATAAATGCATTTCATTTTCTTTTATGTATCATTTCATACCACAAGTCAATTATGGGTGCTTTTTTCCTGACCTTTGCCAGTTTTGTAAGGTCAGTATGCATTAAGATAAATCAATATTGGTCATTTAAACACCAGATGCAATAAATAAATTGCTAGTCTATTTTTAGGTGCCATTTTGAGCTAGCCAAGGAAGAATATTGGTCAATTTGCAATTTCTTCTTATTTTTTGGCTTTAGGTGCAGAAAATTGGTTGATGGCATCTTTTTTTTTTTTATTCATATTAAATACAACATACTTAATCAAATAAAGAAAAAGTAAAAAGAAAATGTCCATTCATCCCACATGTATATTTTATGGAATTTTTATTATAATAAAAAGTAAAAAGTAATGACATTTTCGTATCTCTTACTTTTTTTTTTTCTTTAAATAAAAGAGGATCAATAGTGGTTCTCCACTTACTCCTGGATGACTTTTCGTATCTCTTACTTCAACTTACTCCAATACATGAAATAAATATTGCACGTGTATAAAAGTAAATAAAAATATTCACGTGATTCATATAAAACTCAATATTAAATACGACATACTTAACTTATAAAAAAAAAAAGAATAGAAAAAATTACAAGAAACTTCTCTTTCATCCAGCTTGCACCTTTGTGGCAAAAATTGATGAAATCGGACATTATTTAACATTTCTTATTTTTTTCACTTCAAGTTAATTCAACATATGAAACAAGTATTGCACGTGCATAAAATGAATAAATATTCACATAATCTATATAGAGAAAAAAATTATGAAAAAATAATGCATGCTACCTAATTAAACCAAGTGCCCAACTAAAGTTCCACTTTTTTGGACCAACCAAACAAAACCATTCTCTCAAATAGCACTCCAATTTTTACCAAATGTTAGTAGGTCCATTTATGATTCGTAGATACGCCTTCCCGCTAAAATACACAGACAACTAATTATTTTATTTGTTTTTAATTAATTATTGATCATTATTTATTTTTATTAATTGTTCAGTACCTCGTATGCGATCTGTACCTTGAACTCTCCAAACTATAAATTCAGGTGAAAAAAAATCCCGTATTTGTCATCAGCTGCTTGTGATCTCTCTTATTCGACACCAAAACTTCTTGCATTTGTTTCGATTTTCTCTCTACCGAGGTAAAGATCATGCCTTTCTTCGATTTTTTTTCAATTCAAAATTTTATATAACCTGTGATTGAAAGCGTAGATCGTGAGTTGATTTAGATGAACCCGATGATTTATGTGTTCTGATCTAGAAAATGGGATCTGGGCCATGAATTTTTAGCTTGTTCTTGCTTAAGTTTGTTCTTAATCGGTCATTTGATTCGGCGAAAATCAGGTTGGATAGTGATGGCGAGGAAGAAGATCAGAGAGTATGATTCCAAGAGATTATTGAAAGAGCAATTCAAGAGGATCTCCGGGTCGGATCTGGAAATCAAATCTGCGCAAGTGGGTACCCATTTCACACATAAAAAAAAAATCCTATTTTTATTACTTTTTTAGATTTGGAGTTTCCAGAATTTGACTGTCATGAAGAAAGTTAGTTTGCAGAAGGGACAAAACAGATCAATGATTGTTTTATGCATTTAAGCAGAATTTGTCATTATATTGCTGAATCTCCTTTTGATCGAATGCTTAAAGTTGTCTAAACTTTTGATATCTATAACCCTCTTGTTTATGCAGATAAAATGCTAGGCTTATATTATTCTTGTAAAAATTTAATCTTCCGAAAATGAGTATGTATCCTTGTTCTTCTTGTGGTATGATGATGTATGATGAACTGAAAAATGTTTCCCCTTAAGCATTTCTATAATGTAGTTGATTCTCTTTAGCAAAAACAACACATGGGAACTAATAGATTTCAAATCCATACAAATTTTACAAATTTGGTGGCATTTTCAGCTCAACAATTTTTGTTCCCATGTTTATAATGAACTGAAAAATATTTCCCTTTTAGCATTT
The DNA here is from genome assembly GCA_008636005.1 of Striga asiatica. Lineage (NCBI taxonomy): Eukaryota > Viridiplantae > Streptophyta > Magnoliopsida > Lamiales > Orobanchaceae > Striga > Striga asiatica. Next base: position 634,654 of record BKCP01009737.1, read on the forward strand.
CTAGAATATAATCGGTTCTCTTTAGCAAAAACAACACATGGGAGCTAATAGATCTCAAATCCATAAAGATTTTACAAACTTGGTGGCATTTTTTGGTTTTAACAATTTTGGATCATTTGTCTTTTTTGATGGCTTAGGTTACTGAGTCTACAGACTTCAATGAACTAGCTGATAAAGAACCATGGCTCTCATCAACAAGACTTGTTGTGAAGCCAGACATGTTATTTGGAAAGCGTGGGAAGAGTGGTCTTGTGGCCTTAAACCTCGACTTGGCTGGAGTTGCTGCCTTTGTGAAAGAGAAACTTGGCAAAGAGGTGCTTCTTACATTTTTTTTTTCTTGACATTTCTTTTTGAGGTTCATTGCATAAATGTTCATTTTGCTTTACTGAATAAAGTTCAATGGTTTTTTAGAATTGAATAACTCTACATTAGGTAATAAGACCTTAAGGGGATGCTTGCTTGGATATAAGAATTTTTCTGATTTTGTTTAAATTTTTTGGTTTTGTTTTGTTAATTTTGAAAAAGGTGGTATGGTTAGGTAGAGTGATTTTCAGTATAAAATAATATTTAAAATAAAGTAATTAAAGTTGATCTAAGAATGATTGAGTGGTATTATTTAATTATATTGATAATATTGAAGATGGTATGGTTGAGTTAAAGTTGAGAATTATATTGATAATATTGAAGATGGTATGGTTGAGTTAAAGTTGAGTTAGATTTTTCTTTTTTTTTTTTTT
>BKCP01009737.1:635885-654492 GCA_008636005.1 Striga asiatica
ATTATTTTTATGATGCAGATTAAAGGTGTTATTGAAGAGTTCATCAAGTCCGTTTATGCTTTATTTTTAGGTATGTAAGATATTATACTTCGAATATAAAACCAAAATGTTAGTTTATCTTGGCTCTTAATTAGCAGTGAACCAAAATTTTAATTATCTAATATGGCTCTAGATTTGGACTTCACTTTTATTGAGATGAATCCCTTCACATTGGTCGATGGAAAGCCTTATCCTCTGGACATGAGAGGCGAGCTAGACGATACTGCTGCTTTCAAAAACTTCAAAAAGTATTTTTTTTTTTTATCTCTTGGTTGATTTATGATGTTTGTGTATATATATATACGGATTCTATTGTTTCTCAAATTCACTTATTTATCACAATGTAGATGGGGAAATATCGAATTTCCAATGCCGTTCGGAAGGACTATGAGTCCTACCGAAAGCTTCATTCACGGACTAGACGAGAAGGTACAAAAGCAATAGATTTATGAGAAAGTTACAAGAAATATTCGAGACATCATAACTAATATATTCAACATGTGTTGAATTATGAGACGAACATTTTTTATATATTCTTTAAATATTTTCTGTCCGGCTTGCAGACGAGTGCATCTCTGAAGTTCACTGTATTGAACCCGAAAGGACGAATTTGGACAATGGTTGCTGGAGGAGGCGCAAGTGTTATATATGCAGATACTGTGAGTTTCTTTCATTTCATTCTTAGTTTATTCTTAGGCTATGTTTGGTAATCAAATAAACCAGCTTACAACTTATTTAATTAACTTATAAACTTCCTGTTATTCAAACAAGCTTTGTTTGGTAGGACGAGTATTTTTTTTTAAAACTTGAGCTTATCTCATAAGCTTCTTCAGGTAGCTTTTCAAATAAGTTCGGTGAAATTTCTTATCAGCTAATTTTACTAAACACTTTTATCATATAAGCTAGCATTTCAGCTGTAAGTCATAAGGCATAGGCTATAAACTATAGACTATGTTTGGTAGACAAAAAACTAGCTTATAGTTTATAAGCTTCTTGTATTCAAATAAGCTTCGTTTGGTAGGACGTTATCTCATAAGCTTATTTGGGTAGCTTTCAAATAAGCTCGTTGAAAAATTTATTTCAGCTAATTTTATCAAACACTTTTATCATATAACCTAGTTTTTCAGCTATAAGTCATAAACTATAAGCTATAAGCTCGAAAATCACTTACAAGCTATCAGCTTTTACAAACATAGTCTTAGTTCATTCTTCCCTTTTCTTTCTTTTTTACTTGTGATTTGGCCTTTGTTTTTCCATTTTTCTCCACCTTGCTCGAATATTTTGCTTACTTAATGATGTCCGAACGTATTTATAGGTTGGAGACCTTGGCTATGCGTATGAGCTCGGAAACTACGCGGAATATAGTGGGGCCCCCAAGGAGGAGGAGGTGTTGCAGTATGCTCGAGTCGTTATTGATGTAAGAAACACTTTCTTGCTTACAATTTCGAACCTTTGCGTGTATATTATGCTCGTAAAATAACGAAAAGAGTGCTTGCATGACTTTATTAGTAGATATTATTCATATGATTTTTTTTTTAAATAGGTTTTAGTTTGCATAGTAGATGAGAATGGCGCTCTAGATTTCTGATTAGACTTTTTCCGTTATAGGCTGTGTTTGGTAATCATATAAACTAGTTTATGACTTATTTGGTTAGCTTGTAAGCTTTCTGTTAGAGTTTTTTTTAAAGCTCAAGCTTATCTCACAAGTTTCCTTGGGTAGCTTTTCAAATAAGCTCATTGAAATTTTCATTTCAGCTAGCTTATCAGCTAATTGTATCTAACACAATTATCATATAAGTTAGTTTTTCAGTCATAAGTCATAAACTATCAGCTATAAGCTCAAAATTCAATTAAAACCTATAAGCTAGCGCATCAGCTAGGTTTACCAAACTGATATCGGAAATGCATGCTTCACGACTTGAATTCTCTTTTCTCCTACAACAAATTACTTCTTATAAAAGCAAAATTTTCGACAAATGAGTTGAAATTTAGACTGATTGAGTTGAGATCTTTTTACAGTGTGCAACTGCCGAGCCCGATGGCCAAAAGAGAGCCCTTGTGATTGGTGGTGGCATAGCTAACTTCACTGACGTGGCTGCCACTTTCAGTGGAATCATTCAAGCCCTCCGAGAAAAGGTCAACCGAGAAAAAATATATTTCAGTTCCCACAAAAGATAGAAAGATAAAAAACAAAAAAGAAAAAAAAAAGAACCAATTTTTCCATAGTAAAAAACTAGATATTCTAATCTTGATCCAAATAAACAGGAGACCAAACTCAAGGCTGCAAGAATGCATCTGTTCGTTAGAAGGGGAGGTCCAAATTACCAAAAGGGCCTTGCCCGGATGAGAGATCTTGCTGATGAAATCGGCCTTCCTATTGAGGTAAAACTGTCAAAATATTCGATTTATTAAAAGTACTCTTAACTATCGTCCAAACTCTATATTGAGATTTTGTATTCATATCCGGGTATTTCTCATGTTGTTTTGAAAGAATATGTTTTTCTTTTAAACTAAGCGAAACGGGAGGGTCGTTTTTGTAATTTCAGTAAATTATATGTTCTTATTTTGTGCAGGTGTATGGACCAGAGGCAACTATGACTGGGATCTGCAAACAAGCAATTGAGTGTATTAGTGCAGCTGCATGAAGTTTTTACATGCTGGTTTAGTTTTTACACATTTAGTTAAACTTCATGTTTTTATTTTATTCTATCTTTTGTTTTGGCATTTGCTTTTCCACTTTTAGTATTGTTCATTGATATATCAAATTGTATTCTTTACTTATGGACTTAAATGGTTCTGTCAATAATGGCGGTTTTACCCGCATTTTACCAGTTCAAGTTTTTAAATACCTTTGTGAAATTAAGAGTTGAATTTAGTTTGAATGCGTATAGATTTAATTAGATAGACCTAATAATAAGTCAGTTGCAGAGCTAATGGTTAGGTTGTTTTCAACATATATTTTTACTTTTGAATTGAAATGTGATACTTTAAAAGACAATATGAACAAAATATGACATTCTATAACTATAAGTTTGTATTTTTTTGTAATACAATGTTCGACGGGCCGATTCATAACAATTTAGAAACTTGTGAAGTTTAAAATGTTATGATTAAATTTATATGATAAATAAATAAGTGAATATGATTTTTCTTTGGGAAATATATTAATACTGATTTGACATATATATATTAGCTAATTGTACTAGGTCGGTTTAGGGAGCCGAAACGAGGTCAACAGCAATAATGATCAGATTGCACCTGTGTAATGGGCCTACATGTGATGGGCCTACTTGAGATGGACCTATTTATGTAGGCCTACATGTGATGAACCTACATGAAATGGACCTACATATGATGGAACTACTTGAGATGGACCTATATGTGATGAACCTACTTATGGATTTACTGGAGATGAACCTACCCTTGATGGACCTACTTGTGATGGACCTAAGGGTGAATCTATTGATGGACCTAATGGTGGGCCTATTGATGGTGGACCTATTCGTGAACCCATGAAGGGAACAACATAGGGACATTTTAGGACTTAGGATATTTGGGCTTAAATATGAATGAAGGAGCAAAACAGACCCTTAGAAGAGGTCTATATAAGTCGGTGTCCCCAGGGACATGTGTAAAGAAGGCGTAAATATTCGGGGCAACGAAAATAACCGTCGAGCAGTTGGGCAGGACGAGGCTTGTCCAACAAGCTTCATATTTATCTATAAATAGGTATAACAAAGCAATGTAATATTTTACAACCCATATACATTCTCATAAGCTTTACACACTTTCATTATCATCTTCCTAAAATCGTTATTGACTTGAGCGTCGAAGATTTTACGTCGAGACTACTTAGTGTCTTACAGGTCACCAAGGAGTTTCACGGCAATCTCCGAGTTCGGTCTGAAGAGCTTATCAGATACAATGTATATTGATCCAATGATTTAAAAAAATAATTAAAAAAGCTCACTTTAGTACATGAGCTTATCAGATACAATGTATATTAATCCAATAATTTTAAAAAATAATTAAAAAAACTCACTCTAGTACATGCTACGTGGCTAGGGTAATATTTAAGTATTTCCTTTTGACATACACAAGTTGTTCCTTAAAGGGATATCCTTAGTTTACAATAAATGGCTACAGTAGATAAGTAGTTGGGATATTTAGAAGAGGATAAGGAAGTCAATATCAGTTAGCCAATAAAACTAAAGAGGCTAATATTTATTATATTCTTGAATTATTGAACTCTCATTTTTTACCTTTTTGGAGTCAATAATTCATCTGGAGATGACACCCTTTGTACGGCATCCAACCTGATAATTTCGACACTATCAAAATCAGTTTAACGGTTAAACTAATCAATTTATGATTTTTTTTCCGTAAAAATATATATTTATATTTAGAAATATTAGATTTTAATTCATATTATCTTTTCGAAACATCTCCAATTGTATATGAAAGAATGAATATGTTTTTAAAATAATATAATTGTCTAAGGATTGTTTTACAAAGACTTTAATGCTTGTTTATAAATTATTTTACTCACATTTAATTCATACTCAAAATCTAACTCAATTTTAACTTAATCTCATTATTTAATATTATTCGTATAATTAAATAATACAAAGTAATCATTATTATACATCACATCAATTTTAATTCAATATTCATCCACTCACATAATTTTAACTACCAATCGTTTCCAATCATTTATCTCCTACTTTAATATCAAATATATTTTAATCATTTTATTTTAAATATTATTTTAATACATTATTAAAATTCCACTAACAATTAACCATACTACTTTTTTTAAAATTAACTTTAATTAACCAAAATAACTTATTTTGAACGAATTATTTATAAATAAGCGAGCCCTAAGGCTTTAAGGCACATATTAGCTTGAGCGAGGAAAGTTATTGTGTACAAAATCCATTGTTTTCTCATTTATTTTTCTCTAAAAAAATAAATTTATACTCAGTTCCCTTTTTCCCTACAATTTTTTCCTCCTAAAATTAAAACCTAAAAAATCATCCTTATATATGATTCCCGAATGTGGTGAGTTTAAGTGGCAGACTCGCACACTTCAGGATGCCGTGTGGTAAATTTTTAAGCTTTGTCGTTTGGCTTGTATGAATTTTAATTTATTTTCAATCCAAAAGTAACTAGGCTTGGAATATTCATAAATATATTGAATATTTATAGTTCTTTTTAAGAACTTTAATTATATTTTAATACAATTTCATATTGTAGACATAGTTCATAATGTACAATTTTTTTTTTTATTTTTTTTTCTGGTCTTTATTTTTTATTTGTATGTCTTCTAAAAATTATAACAAATATACTAACTTTATTATAAATATTATTTAAAAATTAAAACTTTTTTTTATTTATTAAAATGTCTTGATGAGATTCAATTTGACATTTATATTATACATAAGAAATAAATAAATAATTTTATTTATCATTATAATTAAAATTAAATTGCTTATTAATATTAATTCAAATAAATAAATTATTTAAACTAATTTAACTACAAAATAATTATATGATATAATTTTTTTAAAAAAAAATATAATATAAGACGGTAAGTCGTGTAAGTGACGATGTCATTAAGTATAATAATATTATATTTTTTCAAGAACTATTTAAAAATTAAAATAATTTTTGTTGTTATTATTATTTACACTACAAGAAAATGATGAAATTCCAACGGAAATATACTCCAATAGAATTCCAACGGCAATTCCAATGGATATTTCAATGCTATTATTTCCGTTGGAATAATTCCAACGGAAATTCCAACAAAAATATTCCGTTGGAGTGAGTTTTCCATTGAAATTTTCGTTGGATTTTGACGATTCCAACGGTGGTGGAAATAAAAATTCCAACGGAAATTGTATATTCCAACGGAAATTCCTACGGTCAAAAGCCGTTGGAAATATAGCCATTGGAATCAACAAATTCCATCTAAAATTCCAATGAAAAATACATTCCAACGGAATATTTTCGTTGGAATTTCTGTTGGAATGATTTTAACGGAAGCTATACCATTGGAATATCCGTTGGAATTTTCATTGAAATATATTACCATAGGATTTTCCGTTGGAATATAACATTTTTTTTGTAGTGTTAGTTTTAATTATAATTTTTTTAACAAATGTTTTGAACATATATAAGTGGATATCATTTTATAATCACCTTAATTTATAAAAATTGTATATTATCATGCAGATAATCTCTTAATGCACGTGCCAAAGAAAATGCTGTGACAAGAAACACAGGCAAAATCATTTTCGGATGGCAGCCGGAATTAACTTCTGTGGGGTTTTGTAGATTTTTTATAAACAAGATTTTTACATATATTATAAAAATAAAAATTGTGTGGTGTTTGTTCTTCTCAACAATGGAGCAAAGGATAAAATAGAATTGTCACAATTATTAAAAATACTAAACGAATTTATAAAAAAATCTGATTAACTAGTATCAATATTTATTATTCATTACAAGAAAATGATGAAATTCTAACGGAAATATATTTTAATAGAATTCCAACGGCAATTCCAATGGATATTTCAATGCTATTAATTCCGTTGGAATGAATTTTTTATTGGAATTTCCGTTGGATTTTGATGATTCCAACAGTAGATTTTTCAACGATGGTGGAAATAAACATTCCAACGGAAATTGCATATTCCAATGGAAATTTCTACGGTCAAAAACCGTTGGAAATATAGCCGTTGGAATCATCAAATTCCATCTAAAATTCTAATGAAAAATACATTCCAACGGAATATTTTCATTAGAATTCCCATTGGAATGATTCCAACGGAAGTTATACTATTGGAATATCCGTTGGAATTTCCATTGAAATATGCAATTTCCAATGACATATGCACGTAACATTTTACTAGGTCAAATTCTAATAGTAGGATTTTACTAGGTCAATCTGACAAGTACAAACAATATCATAATATGCACGTAACATTTATCTGAATTACTTAATTAACGAACATAGTCGATCATTGCACATGACATATGTAAATGAAATATTATACAACATATGTATGTATATAATATTTAAAATTATAATTAAGATAATGAGTATATTACATTCTAAAATTTTGACACTTCGTAAAAATGAACATTATAAATATAAATTGTATAACTTACATATAATTAATCACTATATTTTTTTGACATAAATTATAATAAATATAATTTTGAGAGATCGTGACCAACTGATTAGTTGGAAATTATTATTATTGTTGTTGTTGTTGTTAATATAATTTTAAGGGGTTATTGATTATGCCATTAAAATTAATTAGCTAATTTATTGTTTAATGAGATGAAAAAAAGATATTTTTAATATTAGAATAAATAGTATGGAGAAAATATTTTGCAATAACATTCTTAAATGAATAAGTGACTTCATTATATTTATAATTAATTACTGTTATTATATAATAAAATAGTTTAAAAATAGTAATTACACTTAAATTGATATAAAATATAACAACCAGCTTATATAATTAACTAAAATTGATTGTTTATTGTGGTATAACATAAAAAACCAGTTACCGACTAAATACAAACAGCTAACAGCTGAATACAAGCAACCAACAGCTGAAAAGTGGGAGGACAGGTCAGAAGACCAGCCTAGATATCCGACCCCAACAGGGTAAAATACAAAAATAACTAAAAAACTACACACAAACACAAAGACCCCAATAGGTAATACCCGAGTGTAGGATCCCAACAGGATAATAAGGTTACACTCGGACAAATTGAAGCCAACGGCCCAGACCAGAAAACACAATCACACGACCTAAATAACATACAAAAACACTCAACTACTAATCAAAACAAAAGCAACACAACTAAGCAAGTCTTTCCAAAGAAGCAACACCTAACCGAACCAGCGGAAACAAGACGGTTGTGAATCCTGCAGCCGGATGTACCGACCCCGAAACTGCCTAAATCACTTGGTTGCCTAACGATGACGACACCCTAGCCCCGAAACAACACCAAGCCACCATGCACCACGGCCATAACACCCAATTGCCCCGAACCGACAAAAGAATGTCATGGCCCCAGCCCCAACCCAAAAAACGCCTGCAAGCTGACCAAAGCCCCCACACCGCCGCATCACCTGTTCGACCAACACCTCGGGCAGAAGAACGGCCGACCCCTGCAACCCAAAATCCGAGAACAGAGGGGAGACTTCGAGCAGCAGCAACACCCCAATCGCCCAGCCAACAAGGTCACCAAGCAATTGAAACGCGTCCCACCCCCATAACAGCACCACGGCTCCACCACCACCCAATAGAGAAGCCACCACCCCGAAGTCGCGAATCGGCGCCAGAAAATACGAAGCCCTACCGCAACAGACTAGGCTCAACTTCAAGGGCATCCGGTAGCAGAGCGGAAAATTGGGGACAGGAGTCAGGCGGTCAAGGGCCGGCGACCGCCGGCGACCGCCGGCGAAGCTCGAAGGCCTCTATGGAAGGAAGACGACTTTTAATCGGAGGAAGCGAGTTGGGGCAAGGGTTTTTTCTTCAGACGAGTTTTAGGGGAAGAAAGGGACTTGTCAAAGGTCTTCAATGATGTAAATAATGAAAACAGACGGGATCATATTTTTTTATATATTAATACAATATACTAGTACAATACCCGTATACTACATGGGTACTTAAATATATTAATATTTGTACAATAAAAATTAAAATAATTTATATTATGGTAAATATACAAAAATAATAAATAACTAACAAAGTGATAATTAAATTCAAATTGTGTCCGTATTTTACACTAATCTTTTGTCAAAAAAGATAATTTTGTAAATATATATGTATAAAAATGATATTATTTACAAATCCATATATTTGATTTACTTTTTAAACAAAATAATTTTTATTGTATTATGATTATTATTTCTATTTATAGAGTCTGTGTCTCATGTCTATCAATTTTTTAAGTATTTTAAATTCATGTAATTAATAATTTAGAATTCATGTAGAAATGTATTATTTTTAAATTTATCAAATATAAAATTATTTTATTATATTTAATTATGATATTATTTTATATTTATTATTTAAAATAATATAATAACATTCAATTTTTTATATAATCTATTTAAATTGACAAATAATATGCTACTCCCTCCTATTTTAAATATTTATCATCCTGGCTATCAACACACTAATTAAGAAATATTTTTCTTTCCAAGTTTAACCCTATTTAATGACACAACTATGGATGGATGTTCTTGAGAATATGAAGAGACAATGGGTATTAATGGAGGGGTTAAAAGGGAAAAATATGAACAAAATGGCCAAAACGATATTTATTTAACAAATGATCAATTAAGCTAGAATGACACAAATGTTTTTTTTATACAAAATATTAAAGCACAACAACTAGCTTAGTCTTATTCCTTTAAATATACTCCTACCCATCATTTTATAATTAATTGCCAAACAAATAAACTTTTCGAAGATACAATTCGATTCAATTTGTGAAAGCTCGTGCTCGACATATTCGTTTAGTTAAATAAGTCGAGCTCAAACAACTGATCGAGTTCACTTATTAAATGAGTCGAGTCGAGTTTATTCAAAAGCAATTCATTTTTTTTATTTTATTTTTTTATGAAGTTTTAAATAAAAAAGTTGAAAAACTCACATAAAATTTTCGATTTACCAAACAAATGGAGCTGAGTTTTAATGGAATCTAGCCTGCCTCATAAACCAAACTAGGTAAGTTGAATCGACCCAAACCAACTCATTTATTAAAAATAGCATGAGCTCGGATTCAAACTTTTTGGCTTCACTCAAAAAATACCCCTAAAATGACAATAATTTAATTATGAATCAACCAAAAGAGCTACTATATACCACACCAAAGTCTCAAAACTATACACCACTCAAAAAATGGCGCCGGCACACACAGAGGAACAAGGCGCCGAAATCCGCGGCGACGTGCTGGAGACCATCCTTTCCCACGTGCCGGCCGTCTATCTCGTCGCCGCCTGCCACGTGTCTACGTGGTGGCGCGACGCCGTCTCCTCCTCCCTCCACCACAGCCCGCTCAAACCCTGGCTGATCGTCCACGCGCAGGCTACTCACTCCCCCCACCACACCACCGTAAGCGCGTACGATCCACGCTCCAGGATCTGGATCCGCATATCGCGGCCGCCGGCGGCGCACGCCCCCGCCGCCCTCGACTCATCCCCATCCAACTTCCTCTACGCGCTGTCGCCGTCCGAGTTTCGATTCTCGCTCGACCCGCTGGGATCCGACTGGCGCGCCGCGGATCCTCCCCGCGTGTGGCGGGCGGACCCAATCGTCGCGCGCGTGGGGTAGCATCTCGTGGTCGCGGGCGGCGCGTGCGACTTCGAGGACGATCCCCTGGCCGTTGAGATCTACGGATTGAGGACGCGCGCATGGCGCGCGTGCGACCCCATGCCGGTGAATCTGAAAGGGTCCGCGTCGTCGTCCTGGCTCTCAGCGGCCGCTATCGCTGGGAAGCTCGTCGTTGTCGAGAAGCAATCCGGCGTGCTTCACTGGTTCGACCCGGAGACCGGGTCGTGGTCCGACCCGGTTTCGCTGGATCCGAGTCAGACGGTTACCAATTACAATATCGGGTGCTTCAACGGCGGTTTGCTGTTGATCGGAGTGTGCAGGGTCGACGGCGCGGACAGGGTGAAGATTTGGAGATTCGCCGGAAGTGATTTCTCCGATTTCGAGGAAATTGGGGAAATGCCTGAGGAATTTGTGCGGCGGCTGAGGGACGAGTGTTTTGGGAATTTCTCGGTGGAGGTCCGCGTGTCGGGGAGCGTGGTGTACGTGTGCGCGGCGGAGGAGGTGGTGGCGTGCGAGGTGGTGGGCGGCGGAGGCTCCCGGTGGTGGAGCGTGGGGAATTTGGTGGCGCGTGGGGGGATTATCGGGAGGAGGCTGGTGTTCTCGAGCTCGGAGGTGGGGATTGGGGACCTGCGGCGGGCCATGGTAGTGAACAAGTGGAAGTTTGAGGTGAGTCCGGTGAGTTGAATGGGACGCGTGGCTCGTGAGGATGTGAATAGTTGACTTTGAGACCATTGTAATATAAACTTCTCAGGGGGCGTTTACTTTGCGGGACAGGACAGGATAAGCAAAATAGTCTTGGGATATCTTACATTTACTTCATGGGAATGGGATTGAATTTGTCTGACGTGGCGCATATGTGGAAGGCAGCTGCACTGGTTCATCCACCATTTGCCGATTAAATTCATCCCGCTCCCCCCCTCGGATATAATAATCCCACGCATAGGATACCTATATTGCCCTCAGATTTCACTGTGAAATGACCAAGATACCCCCTAATTTGCATTAATTTACAACTGCCACCCATAGAAATAAAATCGAGCATCACATTTTTTGCCCTAATTTCTGCACAGACGAGGCCGCCATTGTTGTGAAGCTTCGTTTTCTCCGTCGGGCTGAGCTTCTCGGCCATGAGGGGCAAGAAATCTTGGAAATCGGATTGGATTCTCGAAGCCATATTAGGGTATTCTGAAAAAGATTAAATTTTTTAACAATTTTGTTGTTCTCTTGTTTTGGTGGTGAGGATTTGATGGTTGGGCAGATCGCATAATGTAGGGAGATAGAGTGGCAAAAGCGTGGCAGGTGAGGAGGTGCTTCGGAGAACAACCATAATTTTGGACAGCTAGGTTGAAGTTATTATATGTAAACGCGAAGAGCTCCAATTCGCCATTTTTTTCTTCTCCATTTCAATTTATGTCGATTTCGCGTTACATTCGTGGGCGTGCTTCGTTTTCTCCGTTTTCTCTGTCGATTTCTTCTCCATTACAATTTTAATTCATTTATTTATTTATTTATTTTGTTTAGTTATTGCAATTTGTGTTGCTCCAGTACAAAACGCCATCTCCGTCGGGCATAACTGTGACTGAGGAAGCGTCCTTGTCAAGCCGAGTTTAGTAGTTATTCAGGCGTCCTGTTTCAGGTGACTGATGAGTACGTTTATGTGCTACTCGCTGTTTGAAGATGGAGATGAGTGCAAGGGGAGAAGAATGAACTCGATTCTGTGAAGTCAATTTTGTACAGACATAAGGGTAATTTAGTCTTTGGATTGTGTAACATGCCAATTAATCCATCGAAGTAAAGATGGGATTCATTTATGCAAATCCCAACCCGAAAAGTAAACAAGGGACTAATTGCTGACATGTAAAGTTGTCTTGATAATTTGTCTTATCCCATCCTGCAAAGTAAAAGAGCCCTCATTCTACTTTTTAATCTCTGGATATGCAATTGCTTGTGCTGAGACCACATCTTTTAATTTAATTAACAGAGCGAAAAAATGTCTTTCTCCAGTTGAGCTGATGCAATAGACCTTAAATATGTCTTATTCGAGAAGCTTCAGTACTTTTTAATATGATGATAAACTTTATGTATTCAAATAAGTCTCGTTTGGTAGAATTGAATATCTCATAAACTTCTTTAACTAACTATTCAAATAAGCTAGTTGAATTTTTTATCAACTAATTTTATTAAACATTCAACTAATTTTTTAACTATAAGTCATCAACACTTTTATCATATAAGTTATTTTTTTAACTATAAGTCATAAAATAAATATGATTAATACCCACGTAAATAAGTAGCTGTGCTGCTGCTACAAAATGGGATTTTGATAGAATAATAAGGATATAAAAACAAGAACCAATCCCAATGAAAAGGCAGAATAAATTGGGTTGTTAAGTAATACCACTCCCAGACCTCCTAATATAAGACCCGATCCCAGAAAAACGAAAAGAAAATCATGTAGTTATAAGCTCCAAAATTATATATATAAGCTATAATTTAGTTTATCAGTTAATCATGTAGTTATAAGCTCGAAAATTATATATATAAGATATAATCTAGTTTATCAGTTATCAGCTAATTTTATCAAACATAACCTGTATCTGTAATTCTGTATATATGTTGCATTGAACTAAAATTTCTCAAGATAAATATATTCCAATAAACTTGATCACAAAAAAGCTTCACTAGTAATTTGATTCTTTACTCAAGTTGCCTTATATAAACTTACATGTTAACCCACATATGTAATTATAAATACTATTTAATATTACTCTCACATCTTTAGTCTATACATATTATTCAATAGAAAATCAAGTGGACTCCACTTCATGTGAGTGTTATGTACACCTCTATATATATTTATTATGTACTTGTAGCATTTTTCTTATTAAAAATTGCATACCTCGAGAATTGAACAATTATTTTGTGGCCGAAACATGTTTGGAAGTTGCCTAATGGGCCTTATGATTAATGGTCCATATGTTTGGAAGTTAACTAATTTAGGTTAATGGGCCATATGATTTAATTGTAACTTTCTGTGCCATATTCATGGTGCTTTGCTTACTGCATGTTGCATTGAACTAAAATTTCTCAAGATAAACATATTCCAATAAACTTGATCACAAAAAAAGCTTCACTAGTAAATTGATTCCAATATAGTATTTAGTGCACAAGAAACTCTATAACAAATCAGAAAAATCAGATGTGTAAAAAACTCTTTAAGAAAACACCCCTAAATTTATGCATTCTTATGTACAACTCTAGACGAAAAAAACCCGAACTTTTTCGACATCATCTTGGATAGAAAATGCTATGTGACACGTTGGCAACCGAGTCCTCGCCTCTCCCATTCTGTAGGGGCAATAACGTATTTTCACTCGAGTCGTTTAGTTGCATGGTTCTCTCGTCCATGAAAGGAGGATTAGTCGGGGCCGGTAGTTCATCTCTGTTGACGAGCATTAGTAAAGCCTTTGACATAAACGGCCTTAAAGTCGGGTTTTCTTGCGTGCATAAGAGTCCCACGTGGACCACACGCAATATCTCGTTTTTTATGTTGTTGTAGTTATGGTTGTTCGTTAGGCTTGGGTCTAGGAGCCTTTCGACAGCTCGTTCCTTGAAATGCCTCCATACCTATAGGAATACATATAAATACGAACAATGAAAAAAAAAACGAGCATTTTTAAAATTTGAAGCTAAAAGGTACGTACGATGGATATAAGGCTGTCCGAGTACTCTGAGGTTTTACTTCGGTTATTCATTTTGCCGGTGACTATTTCTAGTAAAAGAACGCCGAAGCTGTAGACATCGGCTTTTTCGGTTAGCTGGCCGTGTGCTAGGTATTCTGGGGCCATATATCCCCTGCAAAAAAAATTTTCGTAAAATTTCCAAGAATTATTATTATTATTATTATTATTATTATTATTATTATTATTATTATTATTATTATTATTATTATTATTCGTCAGTCGTAAAATTCTAATGTATGTAATAAAATTCAAGAATTTGTTACTTATTTACTTACAATGTTCCTGCTATGCCTGTGGTTATATGACTCTTGTCATCTTGAAATGACCTGGCCAGCCCGAAATCCGCGATTTTCGCGCGAAATCTCGAGTCTAAGAGGATATTGCTTGCCTTTATGTCTCGATGAATAATCCTTATCTTCGTGTTCTCGTGAAGGTACACTAAGCCCTCGGCTGTCCCGATTATGATTCCGAACCTTTTCTCCCAGTTTAACGTCTTGCCTCGAATTGGATCTGCCAAAAAACCATCGAACGAACATGAATTAATCGAAAAAAAAAAAATGATTGTAAAGTAAATGACTAACTTCAAGACATATATAATAATCACCATATATACTAACCGAAAATGAAGTGATCAAGGCTTTGGTTTTGCAAGAATTCGTAAACGAGAAGGCTTTCAGGTCCCGAGCAGCTGCACCCTAATAACCGAACAAGATTCTTGTGCTCAACGCTACTTATAATGTTGACCTCATTGTAGAAATCGGCCGCTCGGTGCTTGTTGTTGAAGAAAAGCCTCTTGACCGCGATTTCTCTCCCGTCCGGTAAAACACCNCATAAGCTCCGGTCGCCAAAACCGCCGCTGCACTAACCGATGCCACCACAATCGCTATAATCCTATTCCTCCCTGCTCGAAAAAAAAAAAAATCGAAAGCCGGTTTATAAAGTTAATTCCTCGATTGGCAAAACAAAACGTTAGGCCTGTAAACGAACCGAGCCGAGTTCAGTTCGTTAAATAAACGAGCCATAAATCGAGTTCGAGCTAAGCTCGTCTATTAGTATTAAAAAGCAGAGTTTCGAGTCTTAACGAGCCGATATCGAGCTTTACGAGCCGAACTATAGAAAATTATATAAACACTCTCTTTTCGAGCCTTATCGAGCCGCGCTGATTTGACTCGTTAACCAAACGAGCTTCAAATGAGCTCGAACTTAGTTCATTAAGGCCTCCAGCTCAAGCCAAGATGAGGCAGACTCGTTTAATTTAACAGCACTACAAAACGCCGAAAAAAAAATAAATCAACGAATAATCCTTTTCCATAGAAAGTTATATAAAGGTTATGTTTTCTAGCCTTATCGAGCCGAGCCGAGTTTAGCTCATTAACGAGCTCGGCTTGTTATGGTCTCGAGCTCGAGCCAAACTCCAGCCTTAACGAGACGAGCCGAGTCAGATTCGTTTAATTTAACAACACTACAAAACGCATAAAAAAAAAGTCAACGAATAACCCTTTTCCATACCACTCGAAGTCGAACCTCCACTCCCGGACAAGGGATTAAGGAAATCCATATCCGAGTACCTCAAGAAACAACCCGTGTTCAAGGCCCGGCCCTCAGACGAAGGCAAACACCCTAAAACCGACTGGGCCGCGCTCGCCAAACATGCCCGACAAGCCCGTTCCCCTATCGTCCTCCAACAATTCGCCAACACGTAAACCGACCCATTCCTCGACTCACCCACCCTCACTCGGGCCCGCGCGAACCCGTTCTCACCCGGCGCAGCCGAGACTGCCTGGGCCACGGCTTGCCGGGCCGAAGCCCGAAATTCCGGCCCAAATTGTCGGGCCGAGCTCGTGTTCCCACACACGGCCCGATCTCCCGGCCCGCTATACTCCTCGAAGAACGTGTAATTCTCGGACCTCGCGAAACACCCGTCGAGATAAACGCGACCGCCGTTGTACGGATAACAATGCGGAAGGAGTGTTCGGGCCGCGGCATTGCAAAGGACACAGTCTACAATTGAGAGGTCGCCGTAGCATTGGGTCAGCCCGAAGTTGGCGTTGGGCCCGAAGCCCGTTGAGGCTGTGCCGAAGCCCGATGTTCGGATTTGGGCGCTTATGTTCTCCATTGTGGCCACGAAGTTGGGCACGAAGATGGTGGTGTTGTCCTCGAGCTGGTTCGTGCACTCGAAAAGCACGGTTTGGGTTCGCGGGTCGGCCCGTAATAACCGAGCCGGAAGCAGTAGAATGGAGAGGATCGTGATCAGAGGAAACGGGCCCGGCCCGAAACTCGATTTCTTGATCATTTTGAAGCTTTCCTGTAGATTGAACTGAATCAAAAGTTTGTAGTAATTTTTTTTTTTCAAATACTAAGTTGAGTTAAGCTGATTAAATCAAGTTTTGGAGATTAGACCTTTGGGAGACAAAAAAAAATAATAATAAAATTGAAAATTTGCTGACAAGTTTAGCAATTGAAAAAAGATTATGGATCTGACAATTAATTAATGAATTTGAAAAAAAAAAAGATTATTAATTAAAAATGAAAGATATAAGGTACGAAGCCAACTCAAGACAAATAATAGAATAATATTCAAAAGGTAACATGTCCCCATTTAACAATCCCTTCCCATAAACCTCATAAACCTCTTTTTACACTTGTAACGTGCCACACCATCTAAAACTTTATTCTTACTCCTACACCTAATAACCTCCAATAACAATAAACCTCATTTTTTATGGGTCCCATATATTTCCCACTTACTTTTAATTAATATTATACTCTTATATTTTTATTAATATTTTAAATCTATAACTTCATTTTTATTTTTATTCAATCTAAATATTTCATATATTTATCATATATAAAAAATAATATAATTGTATATAATTAGATTATGTTATTTATAATCATCAAGTGTAGTTACGTACCGACGTAAAGTTTACTTTAAAAAATTACAAGACATGTCTCATTTGTTCTCGTTTAGTTTTAATTAATTATATTGAAAATTTGTGTACATAGAACTTACATGATGTTAAAAACTAAAATTTAAGTATAAACTTTTTGTAAATATTACTCGGATTCATTCCCAATATATCAAACATACTTTTTTATAGGTCCCACTTGTTCTCATTTAGTTTTAATTAATATTATATTTTGCTAATTTTATTCAAATATAACTTCATTTCTTATACTTGGAAAATAAAAGTTTCTTATATTTATCATAAATGTATAAAAGATTATATTGACATTATTTATAATTATAGTAAATTAGCATGAGACGGGAAATATTGGTTGCATATGTAAAACCTTCTATAATTATTAAACTACAAATATTAAAGGGTAATTAATTGTTGAATAATTAAATTTAAGTTAGTAATAGAAATCCATAAATAAAATAACATATAAAAAATACTTATAATAAAATTAAGAATTATTTTATTTTTATCGAACATTAACTTGTATTCACAATTATGTAAATCAAGAAATAAAAATAAAAGAATATATAATCCATATTTGCCCATGAAGGAAATACGCAAAAAAGAAAAACAAAATGGAAGAAAAGAAATTAATTGAGAGACATGGGACATGTGTGTGGGCCCTTATTCCCGGTTTGTGGGAGGTTTACATATCCAAACCAGGTTTAAACATTCAAACCTCAAACTCAAACCCATTGATAAAAATGCTCTAACTGCACCCACAAAATATGAAAGTCAACATTACAAAATACACATACACGCAAGATAATGATCAACAAATAGGAGCCAGATGTCAACGTTTTTGCTAATTAAAATTCGATTTTTTGACAAGCTGGCAAAAGACTTTGGATCGTTTTATCAAATTTTATACATCTTTTCTGGTTCTTGCTACAATAAATCTTCCATTAATAAAATTTGAAAGACTACCTAAGGGCTAAAAAACTATAATAATTAAGAAAATCATGACATTTTATCATATATATATGTATTTTCATTCAAGAAGTATGAATGTTGGATCGAAAGTAACCCGTCTAACTTATTTTTAACCCGATGTATACCAAGTTTCAAATCGGGTTCGAGTTAAATTTTTACTACAAGAATACACACAAATCATAAAAGAACAAGGAAAAAGGAAAGTACAAAAATCCGTACCTCTTTCGATTTACTAACTTCTGACGATCTAATGTAAGGAGCATATGAATGAATAGTGAAAACTCTATGTTGTTTAATGGACTGAAAAACAGAGGAAAGCTGAGGCTTTGAACTCTATTTTCCAAAATTATGTCCAAATCTAATGGAGTCTGAAAATGAGACTTTAAATAAGAATTAAAGCTTCTTTAACTTGGGGCAGTTTTTGGATATTTCGTAAGTGGGAGAAGCCCCCGTTGACAAAGTCAGAGTTTAACAGCTTAGAACCATTCTTCTGAATTTTATACAATTTAAAGTGACTGTTGAAGTGGTTCAAATTCAAAAAGAGTGTCCTCTTGCCTTTCTT
>BKCP01009737.1:654506-678954 GCA_008636005.1 Striga asiatica
TGAATTTACTAAATGAGATATTCTATTCCACTTTTATATTGATTTTTTGCATTTTATTATATTTGGTATATCATCGTATTTATACATGTGTTGATTGAGTTGTTAACGAATCGAATGCTCGCAAATAGAAGTTCGTTTGCCTTCAACGATCTCATTCGTTTTGTTGATCTAGTGAAGTTCGAATGAAAATTAAGCTCGTCGAACGCACACGAACTCATCCGCGAACGTTCAGTAATAATGTTTGAGAACATTAATTTATTGATATATTTTTTTATTTTGTTTATATATTTATATGTACGATACTTTTAATTAAAAAAATAAAGATCTAAAATATGAAAATATTTTTTTTGGATTTTTTTTTAATTTTGAGTTTGAACGAACAAATTTCGAGGCAATAAAACAATTTGATTTAACAAATGAGCTCAAATAGAATTTTACTCGAAAAATAAATGCATGAATACGATGTGTTCGAACATAAGCTCAAAATGCTTAAGAATTAAGATTGACACGTTCGGTTCGATTACAACACTATTTTCTTGTTCATCTAATAGAATAGAAATACTAAATAGAATATCAAATTGTAGCATTGGATCAAGTTGGATTTCATATGTACAAATACTATGTTGACCACGTCAAGAAATTCACCAAGTATTTTCTTTAGCTGCAACAACATTAGAGGGGTAGATAGATGGCACTTGAGCAAGAAAACCCTAATTTAATATATAAATATATATAATGAGATTCCATAATTAATTTATTTAATCATGATAATTAATCACCCACTTGTTCCAATACAAAGCCAACAATTAATTATATGTTGTTCGTTGGTTGGCTATATTAACCAACATATACAATATTATATATGAACGAACTTAATATAATTTGTTTTGTTAATTAAATTTATTCATTTTCTATTGCAGTTTCAACGATTGATACATTTAATCAAAAACTACTTGGTTCTTATAAGTCTAAAGACTATCCTCTGAAGTAGAGTTTGACATACCCTAGGCCTAGGTTGATTATTTTACCATCATTTTTATCAATTGTAATGGACAAAATCCTCAATTCAATATATATAAGGAGTCTTCAAATTTTATTCCTTTTAAAGCGAATTTCGTTCTTTTTTAAATTTCCAACTAAGGACGAGATCTTCATAAATAGAAGTTGAGATCTTCTTTTTCATTGAGCCTCGATTAGCTTCCTCTTCCTTCGAATGCATGATCGCCTACAAAATATAACAAACATTACAGAAACAACACTTACATAAAAAGCTTGCCAAAACAAATAGAATACAATCTAAACTAACAAAAAAGTGATAGAAAATGTAGATATTCCCTTTTTATTTCCTTGTTTGCATAGAACATCAAAATATCATTTTCGGAACTATTAGAATATGTATAAGTTCTTTTATGTAATTTACACAATACTTGTAGTTGTGTTTTATATTACCAATGTTGTTGTTTTAGCATATAACACTTTCCCTTATAAGTGTTAGTATAAAAGGCTATTAGCCTTCACATTGTAAACCTAACAATTCATTTTTTGGTTTTCTCTAAATACACAATTTTCCTCTCTTCTTTTCTGTCGATCTATCTCCTTTCTCGAACCTTAATATGGTATCAATCGCCGGCGTTCAGATCGCCTAATTTTTCGATCCTCTTCCGCTGTTTTCCCTTTGATCTTCGATTTACCTTGTCTTCACCACTATGGCAACGAATCCAAATCCGTCTGATGATCCTTCCTCTGCTTACTACTTGCACGCCAGCGACAACCTCGGCGCTCTCATCGTGGCTGAGTTATTCAACGGCGAGAATTACGTCTCGTGGTCCCGCGCCGTCGCCATGGCGTTGAGCGTGAAAAACAAAGGCGGTTTCATCGACGGTACAGTGTCTACTCCATCCTCGACTGGTAACCCTACTCTTTACTCTTGTTGGTTGCGTGCAAATAATCTGGTCCTCTCTTGGCTTTTAAATTCCATCTGTAAAGAGATTCGCCAATCCTTGTTGTTTTTTACTTCGGCGAAAGCTGTTTGGGATGAGTTGAAAACTCGATATGCATTGAGTAGTGGACCTAGGGTTTTTCAATTAGAGAAAGCTCTTAGCACGATTGATCAGGGTGCCATGTCTGTAACACAGTATTACAATGTTTTTAAATCACTGTGGGATGAGTATGTCATGTATAGGCCTATATTTCGTTGTACATGTGGTGCTTTTAATGCCTGTACCTGTAATATTTTTGATGCAATGACTGTGGCACAACACCATGATTCTGTGATGAAGTTTCTGGTTGGCTTGAATGATACCTTTGCACCCTTGAGAAGCCACTTCCTATTGTCCAATCCTTTGCCCTCTTTATCCAAAGTTTACTCTCTCTTGCTTCAAGAAGAATCTCAGAGATCTCTGTCCAATATATCCAATCCCTCTGAATCCATTGTTATGCTTGCCAAAACCAATCAACCACAGTCTAAACCACAATGACCATACACCAAAGACAAAAAGAACGTGAAATGTTCCCATTGTGGCTATAATGGTCATACCTCAGATAAATGTTACCAACTGATTGGATATCCCCCTAATTGGCCTGGATCAAAATTTCACAAACCAACCAACTCTCATTCAGCCAACTTGATTCACACTGAAACTGTTGATAACAATGCACCATCATATCCCTTTACTAATGATCTGCTTCATGAGTTTATAGAGTTTAAAAGATCTCAGGATGCAAAGAATAGTGGCCAAGGACCATCTTCTAATCCTATTGTATCCACTGTTGTATCTGATGCATCAGGTATTCCTGCTCCTCTAATATGTAATGCATCTAAAATTCTTTGCAAAGATAGTTGGATACTAGACACTGGTGCTACTGACCACATGATCTGTGATTTGTCATTTTATAGTATTCAACCTGATCTTGTTAACATTCAGATTAACTTACCAAATGGTAACAAAACACAGGCCACATATAAATGCACCATTAAACTTACCAATTCTGTTATTCTTTATGATGCTCTTTATGTGCCTGAATTTAAATTTAATCTTGTTTCTGTATCCAAGTTGGTATCCTCAAACAAATGCATGGTCAATTTTGCATCATCTTGTTGCATTTTACAGGATCTAACCAACAACAGAATGATTGGTTCTGCAGACTTGAAAGATGGTCTTTACCACTTGTCTTTTGCTCCTGAAAATAGTTCAAAACATGTAATTGTTGAGAATTTACATGTAAATTTCCCTTTACCTGTTACTGCTACATCAAGTACTACAAACTCTGTCACATGGCATCACAGATTAGGACATTTATCCTATTCTAAACTGCAGCAATTGAATATTATTTCTGAAAGTTGCACAACTATGTCTTCTGTTCCTTGTGATGTGTGTCACTTTGCCAGACAAAGAAGATTACCTTTTTCTAATAGCAGTTCTATTGCATGTGATCCATTTGACTTAGTTCATTGTGATGTATGGGGCCCATTTTCATTTGCATCTCATGATGGTTACAAATACTTTCTCACTATTGTTGATGATTTCACCCGAGTTACTTGGATATATCCACTAAAACTCAAATCTGATACCAAACAGTCCTTATTACATTTCTACAATATGGCTTTAACCCAATTTGACAAGAAGATAAAAATAATAAGGACTTACAATGGTACAGAATTCTTTTTCAAAGATTTCTACACAACCAATAGAATAATCCATCAAACTAGTTGTGTTGAAGCACCCCAACAAAATAGTAGGGTGGAAAGAAAACATCAACATTTGTTACAAGTAGCAAGGGCAATTTTATTTCATGCTCATCTGGCCATATGTTTTTGGAAAGATTGTGTCCTAGCTGCTACTCATTTGATCAATAGGGTTCCTACACCTGTTTTACAAAACTAAACCCCTTTTGAAATGCTTTACAAAAAGAAACCTACTTATGATCACTTAAGAGTGATTGGCTGTCTTTGCTATGCTTCTACTCTCAATGTTAACAGATCCAAATTTGACAAAAGAGCATCTAAGTGCATTCTTCTTGGGTATCCTATAGGTTATAAAGGTTACAAACTTTATAATCTTGATACTAAGAAAATAATAATCTCAAGAGATGTGCAATTTTATGAGGATGTGTACCCTTTCAAAAACCCTGTTTCTACACCTTCACAAGAAACATTATTTCCCTCACCACCTCCATTTATTGAAAATGATTTGGTTCACAATTTACCTTCTCACAACCAACAAACCATAAATCAGACTACATTGGTTCCTCATTCCAGTCCCACAACAAACCCCAGCCACAATCAGAATCAAGCCAATTCACCTGTCCCAGTTCAAAATCCTACACCACCCAGGAGACAATCAACCAGAACAATAAGACCTCCTTCTTATCTCAATGTATACAACCATAAACTTCCAAATTTATCCTCCAGTCAAACACATTCCTCAAACACATCCATCAGCATTCTTGAGACATTTATAAAACATCCTATTTCATCTTTTTTATCCACTAAACAATTGTCTAAAGATCATGCCTGTTTTACTGCATCTATATCTGTTCATAAAGAACCAAAAACTTATTCAGAGGCTGCCAAAGACCCTTTATGGGTGGCAGCCATGCAAAAAGAACTAGATGCACTAGAACAAACAAACACATGGAAATTGACAACTTTACCTAGTGGAAAACATTGTATAGGATGCAAATGGGTTTCAAAATAAAATACAAGTCTGATGGATCCATTGAGAGATACAAAGCTAGACTAGTAGCCAAAGGATATACTCAAGAAGAAGGCATAGATTATTTTGAAACCTTTTCCCCTGTTGCAAAAATCACCACTGTAAGATTCTTAATTGCTCTTGCATCCATTAAATCATGGCATATTCATCAATTAGATGTTAATAATGCATTTCTTCATGGAGATTTAGATGAAGAAGTATATATGAAATTACCTCCTGGATATTCTATACCTTCTACATCTTCTAAAAATTCAGTTTGCAAACTAACCAAAAGTTTATATGGCCTTAAACAGGCATTTAGACAATGGTTTCAGAAATTGACAACTTGTTTACTAGATTATGGCTTTAAACAATCAATATCTGACTGTTCCTTATTTACTTTATCAACAAATTCTTTATTTTTGGCCTTACTAGTATATGTTGATGATATAATCTTTTGTGGAAACAGCATTACTGAAATTACAAAAATAAAAAGCCATTTACATGTGTGTTTCACCATAAAGGATCTTGGCACTCTGAAATATATTTTGGGATTAGAGTTTGCTCATTCCAATGAAGGTATAAATATGTGTCAGAGGAAGTATGCATTAGACATTCTTCATGACACTGGATTTCTTGCATGTAAACCTGCATCTACTCCCATGAGTCCCTCTTTAAAATTATCTGCTCATTGTGATGCTCCTATTTTGACTGATCCTACTGAATATAGAAGACTTGTTGGTAGACTTCTATATTTAACAATATCCAGACCTGATTTAAGTTACAGTGTCCAAGCACTTAGTCAATTTATGTCACAACCAAATTCACAACACCTTGCTGCTGCTCACAGAGTTTTAAGGTATGTCAAAGCTATAGTTGGGAAAGGTATGTTTTTCCCCAGAAACTCTTCTTTACAGTTAACAGCATATAGTGACAGTGATTGGGCTAGCTGTTTGGATACAAGGAAAAGTATTACAGGTTATTCAGTTTATTTAGGGAATTCTTTAGTTTCTTGGAAATCAAAGAAACAAAATACAGTGAGTAGATCCAGTGCTGAAGCAGAATATAGGGCTTTAGCTAGCACATCTTGTGAGATTCAATGGCTTTTATATCTGTTATCTGATCTGAATTTGCCTCACACCTCTCCTGTCATCATATTTTCAGATAGTATTTCAGCTATGGCCATTGCAAATAATCCTATTTTCCATGAAAGAACAAAGCATATTCAACTTGATTGTCACCTCATTAGAGAGAAGATTGCAGCTGGCATCATCAAACTCCATCATGTTCCAAGCAAGGATCAAGTGGCAGATTTGTTTACAAAGGCTGTCTCCAACCAGATATTTCATCATCTCACATCCAAGCTCAACATGAAAAACATCCATGTTGAACTTGCGGGGGGTATTAGAATATGTATAAGTCCTTTTATGTAATTTACACAATACTTGTAGTTATGTTTCATATTACCAATGTTGTTGTTTTAGCATATAACACTTTCCCTTATAAGTGTTAGTATAAAAAGCTATTAGCCTTCACATTGTAAACCTAACAATTCATTTTTTGGTTTTCTCTAAATACACAATTTCCCTCTCTTCTTTTCTGTCGATCTATCTCCTTTCTCGAACCTTAATAGGAACTTTTTGTCAAAATAAAATTTTTCATATTACAATCTCTACTAAAAAAATATTGTACCGACCTTGTCCATTCTATACCATCTCTACTCGAAAAGTTATCTCCAAATCTGAAACTACGCTACTAGAAAAGTTGCCTTCGGATATGAAACTACCGATTTCGTTCATTGCAATTTCTACTCGAAAAGTACTTTATTCCGATGGGATCTCACTTTTCTCTTCAATTTTGTCACCAAGGTAAAAAACTAGGTAGTGTCATTAATGAATCAGAATCTTAGACATGTATAAATGCGTTTTTTTTTCTAATTTTAAATGCCTAAACCCTTCAACAAAAAATCAATACATTTATACATTTATATGTATAAATGTATTTACATAAATAAATACACACGCACACACTCGTATATATGGATATTCCCAATCAATTTCCAGCTTTTACACATTTTCTACAAAAAAATCAAATGTCCAATTTTTTCACATTCAGATCAATTTTTTTCTATCTTGGTTGTAAGAAGCTCTATGTAATTTCATTTCCAGATGAACCCGAGCAACTTCCAGCTTGACTATTATCATTATTATTATTATTATTATTATTTCCCCAACCCGTGAAGGCTCCAAACCTACGTATGAAATGAGTGTTCAAAGTTCAAATGTTATACGATAAGAGTCGAGTTCAGTTTGAACTTCTAATACTCGAGCTTTTACCGAGTCGAGCTAAGTTAGATCCTTTTAAATAAGCAAGCTTGAGTTCAACTCATTTAATATATAATATTACTGAGTATCAGGTGACTAGAGCCTTGACACACCGAACTAAGCTAACAGTTTAAAAAATTACAAAAATATCCATATTTTTTAGTCAAATGAGCCTTGATGAGTTGAGTCAACGCATTATCTAATCAAAATCAAGTTTGACTAGCTCGTTTGAGATGAATTCGACCCTTTATACAAGCAGAGCTTACTAGGTCGGTGTGTACGAAATTTTGAAGCCTCCAAACTATAATGGATATGAATTAATTAGTTGATTAATTTTATAATTAGGGTAAATGGCAGTTTTGTTTATTACCTGGATTGAATGTGAACTCTGATCAAAATCGTTGTTCTTAGTGCCACATATGACTTCCATAACAAGAACTTTGAAACTGTACATGTCAGGTTGCCACGTCGGATGTATTCCGTTGCCATGTAACCTCTGCCACATAATTTGTGGATAAGCAAAAAGTCAATTCATTGTTTTAGTCGGGTCGTTTCATCACCTTTTAAACAAAAAATATATAATTAACTATCAAACATATTAGTCTATTTTCGCAATCAAAACTAATAATTGAACAATCATATTTTTTTAAATAGATATGCGTAATTCAAATTGAATATCATACCATTAAAAGTAACGTGTACATGAGTATGAAATTTCATATTATAAATTAACATTTTTATTATCTATACTTATATTAAAAGGTATACCATTTACCAGATTTATTATAAAGAAAAGTCAACAACATTTATGGCATTACTATTTTCGTATTATACAATCTATACTTATATAAAAGAAGATTCTATTTACTACATTTACTATCCAGAGAAGTCAACTGCATTAAATGCCATTACTATTTTGGTATTATAATATTTTATTTATTTAATTGATTTATTTATTTATTTTATTTTAAAAAGGTAAGTATAATAAAAAAATTTTAATAATAAAAAAATCAAATACCAAATAAAAATATACACTTTGACTTATTTGATTATATTTGGTATTTGATTATACCAAATATATTCCTATTTAGTATATACATTAAATACTTACTAAAGTATTTATTTGTTTTATTTGTAAAAGTTAAGTATAGATTTGTTTATATTATCAAATCATAAAAAAATATTAAATCCATATTGTAAAAAAAAAATATATATAATTTTATAACAATTCTACTACACTTTTAACAATATTTTTTTATTATATAATAAGAAAATAATTAAATATTATATGGTGAACAACAATAACTAAAACTGTTACTTTCTCTTATAGCAAGGGATAAATTTATATGCTAAAATTAAATTTTTATTAGTATAAATGTTTTAGTAAGATAATATATTAATTATTTTACAAGCTAGCCCTAAAATGCTCATATTTAATGTTTTAAAAGATGTAGAAAAAAAATTTATAATAACTCTATTATTTTTTAGACTTAAACGTTGATTAAAAGAGGTAAAAGTTCCTAATTTTTTAGACTTACACGTTGATTAACACCATAGATTGAGAGTTTATATTTAGTAAAATTCCTAATTGTAATAAAAAAAATTAATTTTTGCTATATTTTAGAATATCTTTAAGTTCATTATAAAAAAAAAAAGAAAAAGAACTACAATTAAAAAAGCAAGTCAGCTATATATCGATTTGTTGTACTCCTCAAATCACATCCACAATTTGGCTACAAGGAAAGGAAACTCATTGATTAAAATATTATTTTGTCCGTAGTCTTAATGTACAAGAGACTTTAAGACTCCGCTTGAATATTATAAAACTTTTATCGAACATTATATAATTTTCTTGCGTATTATAAACTTTTATTAAATATTGCATCTTATAATATAATATTCTCTAAATAAATATATCTCGTGTTTCGCACGGGTCACGTACTATATATATCCCGTACATTTTTCTTTATTCATGTATATAATTATAAGCCTCGATAAATAACCTTAAAATTGTGCATCCCGTGCATCGCACGGGCTCTGTACTAGTATAAAAATATAAGGAGTACCTTTTAATAGATAGACCATTTCATACGCTAATGAGTTTACTTATTATTATCAAACGTGCTACAAAAGAAAAAGGCCAATGACGTGTCCATCAGATAATTTCACATCACATATCTTGGTCAATGTTTGCCTATTTGGTTCACCACTCCGGTCAACGTCAAGTTTATTAGTAAATTTATCTACTGACAAAAATTATTTGAGCGACTCTCATCAAGAAACATCTCCACAACAATAGCAAAACCACAAAATCTCATGCGAAAAAATAGGAAATTAAATACACCATAAAAAATTCTCCCTACTCACATAAAATTCCAAAAACCAAACATCTAAATTTGATAGAGAGAATAAAAAGAAAAAAAAAAGTTCCCATTTCCACATTTTGCTTTCAATTCTTCCCCTCTCATCGTGACTCCAAACACCAAAAACAAAACAATACAACACACACAAAGAGGGGAACACAAAATAACAAGTAGAGATACAAAAACTCATTGCAAAGAAAGAGCCACACAAAATCAACCAAAAAATTAAAATAAAATACATAAATGGCTCCAAATAAGTTCAACTATCTCTACTTAACCACCACCCTCCTCCTCCTCGTGGGCCCGACCCAAATTCCACGGACCGAGGCCCGATTCGCTGGCGTGAACCCATTTTGCCGCACGTCCAACTACCGACGCATCTGCACCCGAATGGTCAACGGTGCATCCACGCAAACCGATGCATCGGTCAATGCCATGCAGTCGGCTCTGGACCTTGCCCGACGAGTGCGGGCCCTCGTGCCTCTCTTGAGGCCCGCAGTCGCGGGCCTGTCCCCCGCCACGCAGGAGTCGATACTCGCCACGTGTGCAGAGGATTTCGAAGGGATAGCCGATGACTTGGCGGTGAGCATCGAGGCCCTAGCTGCCAATGATGTCGGGACTGCACGGTCCCACCTGAGTGGGGCCCTGCGGTCCGACTGCAAGGATGCGATGAAGGAGTTCGGAGCCGAGTTCCCGCTAAATAAGTTCGCGCGCCACCTCAGCCTCCAGGTGGACAACTGCCTAGCAGTTCTCATGCAAAATTGATTGAGGGATTGATTGATTGGTTGATTAAATTGATTGAGACATTTTTTTTTAATCTTGGGGTGGTGTTGTGTGTAATTACTTTGTAAGGACGACCAATACGAGAGCCATTTTGAGTGATCTTGTTCATATTATTATGTATTTATGTTGTTCGTATTGAATATAAGTTATTATGTTGTGAGATTTGACATGGTATAGATGTTAATTTAAAGAAAGCATTTGTTGTCCATGGAAGCAAGGGTTTTAGTGTGTAACTGTATATATAACTACAGTGCTGGGCCAGGTTAATTAATCTGATGTTCTTGAGGGAAAATTTATTAAAAGGTGTAGGGTGTCTTTAATTCATGTTCGGTTCTTGATTATATAAGTTTCGATTATCTATAATTTTAGCGGCTTATTTACCTAACCTGAACGAAGCCCAATAAAACTTAGAAGAGAATGTTGGGTTATGCTGGGCTTGAGTTCTAGGCTTCACGCTAATACTTTCAAAGGTCAAGCTCAGCCCAATAAAGGTGGATTTCCGTCATGGACTCCACTTCTCCTCGAGCATCTGTATTTCACTATTTCTTCATTCAACATCAACTTAAATGGCACTATTTAAACCAATACAACTATTCATTTGATTGGTGATAATGGTGGGATCCATGATTTTAATTCATTTAATCTCGGTGAAATGAGAAAGGACAATTTGCGGTGGGTCCATTTTTATTTATATTTGAATGTGTGAATGAATGTGGAATGGTGTTTCAATGAATAAATGTTTAGTAGAATGTTTTGAAGAATTTTGGTCAGTTTAATTAATAGGTTTAGATCAAATTATATTAAAATAAAAATGATCACCATGTATGGTAAAGAAAAAATTAGCAAAAAGAAATTTGAAAACAATATTAAGAAGAACTAGTACAATACCCATGTATTACACGGGTACTTGTTAAAAAATTATTCTTAAATTTTAAAATTAATGAGAAAAATTATTTTAAATTTTATTTACTTTTTTACAAAAAATATATACTATTATATATTTTAGAATGACACTTGTTATTTGTGCAACTTAAATATGTTATATTATAGTAATTTTTATAACTTATATCATATAACTACTTGAAATATAAATATGTTAACTGATAAATAATTTTATTTTTATAATTAATATTAAGAAAATTTTATTATTGTTATAAAGATAAATATAATTTATTTATTTTTGTGTGCATACAATATGGATGTTAAATCGAAGTTCATTAAAAGATGATTAATTTGATATATTATATATGTAAAACTGATAAAAAAAAAAAAGTTATTAACTTTTAAAAAATATAAAAGTTATCAACATATTTATGGATATCTTAACATAATTAATATTGAATTGTATGTAAACTAAAATCTACCCAAGCCTAATAAGAGCATCTCCAATGCTCAACTTTCAACATTAATTAAATTTGAACACATGTCAATTAATGGATTAATGTTTAATCTACATGAACTTAATGTTAAAAGAATAGGACTTTCATTTGAAATGTTGCCTCCAATGCATCCATTCAACAACCATATAATTTGTATATGTAGATTTATTCAATTATTAATAAAATCAAAGAGTATATTAAAAAAAAACCACAAATTTCAATAAGTATATGCATGATGTTATTTTTTGTTAATTCAATTAATTTTTATTTATATCATCAAATTTATAAAATTATATTTATTCAATAATTTCTCAGTTACAATATGTATAACCACACAATAAATATTTTTTTAATCGGTTCAAAATAAAACAACAAAATATTAAAATTGCAATAATTCAACAAACAAATATCATGAACATAATATTTTACTTTTCAGGACATTATTATTGATAACTTTTTTAAATTTTAGTTGTAACTCATCAAATAATTATACTGTATTCAAATAAATTCTCAAATGTTTTCTTGGATAAATGTAAGGGTGAAATTTTTCCAAGTTTATGAAAAACTCAAAATTTGTGTCAAATAATTATCAAAATGCTGAGTCATCATGTTAGAAAGAATGTGAGAAATTAGAAAGTGAGCTTCACAATGTTAACATTAATTTATTACACATAAGCATGAAAAGACCCATAATCTAATGCATTGGAGGATAAATTATTTACACACTTTCTATCTAGATGAGGTGGATAACTTTTTATTCTTTCAAAAGAATGCATTAGAGATGCTCTAACGAAGTATGTAATTTTGTCACATAGGATCTCGAAGTATGTCAGCTTGCCACTTAGACTCAGCACGTTTTGAATTAATATACAGGGGGATATAAGACATATCTAAATACTTTCCTTATGGTATGAATTAGGATCGAAATAGTTATTACTTATTACTTATTACTTATTAGAGTACGTTTTAATGGGATGGAAAAACGAACAACTACGCTAGCTCCCAATATCGTAATTTCATTTTGTTTATAAAACTCATGTTTAATATTGACCATTACATAATTAAATCATAATGGATGAATTTTGAAAAAGAAAGAATATAAAAGACTGTCAAATTTTAACTTGGAAGTTAGCATAGCTATTTTTTTTCTCATCATTACAAGAAAATGATAAAATTCAAACAAAAATATATTTAAATAGAATTTCAACAACAATTCCAATGGACATTTTTCAATACTATTATTTTCGTTGGAATTTTCCAATGAAATCCAACGGAAACTCCAACAAAAATATTCCGTTGGAATGAGCTTTTCATTGCAATTTCCGTTGAAGTTTGACGATTCCAACGATAGATTTTCCAACGGGGGTAGAAATAAAAATTCCAACAAAAATTGCATATTTCAACGGAAATTTTTACGGTAAAAAGCCGTTGGAATAATCAAATTCCATCTAAAATTTCAATGAAAAACATATTCAATAGGAATATTTTCATTGGAATTTTCGTTGGATCATTCCAACTGAAGCTATACATTTGGAATATATGTTGGAATTTCCATTAGAATATATTCCCATAAGATTTTCTGTTGGAATATAACAATTTTTTTATAGTCTATCCCATATAAACATATTTTGAGAAGTATTTTAAAAAATTCAAGACTCACCGTGAGAAACTATTGAAAATTAAGCCCCTAGATCAGGACTTGCAAAATTTGGATCTTAATCTTACACAATTATCTAAATCTAGGTCTAGCATGAAAATTTTTCCAAATTCAAACCCTGGTGAAATTCTCCATATAAAAACAGGGATACAATTTTTTTAAAAAATTTATTTCATATGCTTTTTAAACTGCCTCATTAGAAGTCAAATAAGTTGATAATCCTAAAACGGAATCCGCATGGATGTACATTTTCATGTTAAAACTTAAAAGTCAAATAAGTTTGACATTTTGTGAGGAAGAATATTCATCAGTATTGAAATTAATAACAAAAATTATCTGGATAGTTGTTAAAAGCATGCTTGTTGATTTTACTTAAAAAGGATTGAAATTAATAAAAAATTTATCAGGATAATTTTTAAAAGCATGCTTGTTGATTTTACTTAAAAGGTCTTGATAATCTTCATTTTTTTGTTTCATTGATCCCGATATTTTTGTAAGGTGTTATTTTGATATGGGATATAACGCCGGGTAGAGTAAACCCAACAAACCGGTTGACTAAGCGAGCGAACCGATTGGTAGAACAAAGTCGCGGGAAGGTCGAACGGAAGAGAAGACGTGAGAGGTTTGAAGGGGCAATGACAGGTCGAGTTAGGGCCCTCGGATGACATGATGGAAACTTGAAGGTATGGTTGGCCGAATGATCGACCAGAAGGACAACGTGTAGGCTTGGTACGCGCAACATTCTACCTCGACAGAACTCGAGCTGGTCATATGATTAGGCGGTTTAATAAGAAAGACTAGTGGATAAGAAGAAATATTAATAGGATAAGAACCATACGTGGATAGGGCCACGTGACCTAGCAGAATTGGACAGTTCGTACAGATCGGACAGTGCGAATGGGCAGTGCACTCGAGAAGTCATGGGCAACAAGGTATCATCTCCCTATATAAGGGAGTGAGGTATCCATATTGTTATATTACATTCTTTATATTCTCTACATACATATAACACATCATCTTCTTCACTGTGCTAACTTAAGCACCAAATGCTCTTTACCGAAAAACCCCTCCAGTGTGAGAGTTTTTGAATGTCTAGAAGACGTTCTACTAGCAAGGAGTTCAGATCAGGCCGAATTTCAGCTGGTCGAGGGTCTTTTTTTTATACCATTATTAGAAGGCATTGATTGTGCAAATAAAAAGGTATTAAGTTTTAAAATATTATAAAACAATATAGAAATTAATAAATGAGAACAAATAATATTACTTTTCTCTAGTAAGACTAGCAACTCGTGGTTCACATGATAATAATGATAAAATGTATTAATTAAAGCAATGAAAGAACATCTATTAGTATAAAATTAAATATAATTTTGAATAAAAATATTAACTTTTATCTTATATTTTATTTTTATGATGTATAATAGTCTACTATGATTTATATGTATACTAGTACGTACCCCGCGATGCATGTGACAAAGATATTAAATGAGTTATTTTCACAGTCTTGTCCGTTTAAGTCTAAAAAATAATAGGGTTATTATCTATTTTCTATCTCTTTTAAGTCTAAAAAACAATAGGGTTATTATAAGTTTTTTTCCACATCTTTTAACCAACGTTGTTTTTAAACAAGAACATTAAATATGAGAATGTTAGGGCTAACTTGTAAATAATTCATATATTATCTCACTAAAACATTTATACTAATAAAAATTTAATTTTAGCATATAAATTTATCCCTTGATATAAGAGAAAGTAACTTTTTTACTTATTGTTGTTCACCGTATAATATTTAATTATTATTTTCTTATATAATAAAAAGGAATACTGTTAAATAGTGTAGTAGAATTGTTGTAAAATTATATAAATATTTTTTTTTTTTACAATATAGATTCAATATCTTTTTATGGTTTGATAATATAACTATAATATATTCTTGATGATATAATAATATGATATACGAATTTACATAATCTTATGGATTTATTTCTTAATCTTAAGATATCGAATTAATATTAATAATCCTTATATTTTTAACTAATCCCCTTTCCTCCTCTGGCGAAAAACCCTCGTTTCTTAAATCCGCTAGCTCCATCCTAATTGCAGGTCGATTTGCCTTCCTTGCGCCGGCGGAGCTTCGGCTAGCGGTCGTCCTCGTCCGCTTGGCCACTCCTGATGTCGCGCGACGCCATGTTGCTGTGGTCTGTCAAAGATTGGAGGTCTGGTCTTCGATCGTTGCTGGGGTTCTGGTCGGCGGAGGCGCGCCTCCCGGTCGGCATTTGGCTTGAGATCGGTGTCTTCCCCTCAGTCGCCGGAAGTGCTCAAATTTGTGGCGGTAAGTTTCTCGCTCCCTCCCCTGTCCACGATTCTTGGGCTCTGCCTTTTTTGGCAGGGCTCCGCCTCTTCTGGTGGAGTATAGGCTTCTGGTCGACGGCGTTCTGTGGTGGTGTCGAGCGGCGCGTGAGTTATCGGGTGTGGTGGGACTCCGGCTGCTGCGCTATATCATGTTGCGGCGGTCGGGGTTGAGAGACCGAACCACCCTCCTCTGTACGGCTAGTGGTGATAGGCGGCAGGGGTCTCGGTTCTCTTGAGCTCGGCTAGTGGTGTTAGACGGGTTCGGGTGGGCTGGTGTTTGGGCTGGTTGTGTCTCTCTCGGTTGAAGATGGGTCGATTCGGGGATTGGTTCGGGGCTCGGTTTCAGCTACTGTATAGGCGATATTGTAGTTTCGGTAGTGGTTTCTTGAGCTCGGTATCTTTCTTGTGTCGATCGGTCACTGCTAGTTGGGCCTGCTCGTTTGTCGGGGAAGGGCTATAATGTTATTGTAGTATTTATGTTGTTCTTGTTTTGTATTTCCTGTGATTGTGTCTGTTTCTGTGTTTTTGGTTTGGGTAGTTCGCCCTTGTGAGCCCGAGTGTCAATTTATTATCCTGGTGGGATCTGACACTGGGCATTAACTCGGTGGGATCTTTATTTGTAGTTTTTGTGTTGTTTGTCTTATCCCGGTGGGATCTTTGTTTGTAGTTTTTGTGTTGTTGTTTAGTTAGTTATTGTGTAGTCGCGAGTGTTTTTTATTCTAGTTTTGCTAGCGTCGGGATTCTAAGTGGTCTTCAGATCTGTCCTCCCACTTTTCAGCCGTTGGCTGCTCTTATCTGTGTATTCGCACATTTGTGACTTTTGATTTATAATAATATCTGTCGTTTTGGGAAAAAAAAAATGAATTAGGTAATATATGATTCACTAATTTGTAATCTGTCTCTTTTTATATTGAAAATAATCATGTGATTGAGTAGAAATAACAATTATCTATACATTCTTTCATTTAAGGAATAATTTTTAAATTGGTCCAAGTATTGAATGCAGCCCAATTTTCTTGTAACTAAAATGAGAAGATATTTTGGATTTCAAATTTTCACTTCAAAATCACACGTAAATTTGGATGTAGATTTTATTAAAGATAAAATGAGAAGAGATTTTGAATTTCATATTCAGTTCAATATTTGTCGAAATTTTCAAAAATGAATTCAACAAAATCCATAATTTTAAAGGCATTTAATGCTACCCTATTTTATGTTTTAAAATATCTAAAACTTTCTAAACATGATGTACAATTAATAATGAGTTGACTTTTCTTCCTATTAATTCTAGTAAATGGGATGATTTTGTATATTAAGTATAGATTTCACCAATTATAACATAGATGTAATTTTAGTGTTCGTGTTCAGAACTAAGAAACATGAAAATTTAATATATTCAAACATAAAAAATTGTCAATAGATAATACTAAAAAAAAATACTTTTTTCTATTCTCTTACTCATACCTTATTACAATATATTACTTCGATTCTCAAATAAGTGTTGGTAAAGTTGAACTGTGACAAATATTATAAATCGGTTAAAAAAATATAGTAGATATTATTTTAAAGTTACAAAACTTATTAATTTCAATTATGCTAAAATTATATTAATTTTTATTATAATGTATATTATAAATATTTTGAGTTTTCATTCTAATCTGGTAATTCACAAGTTGTTTAACACATGTTGATTTATCATTATAATTTATAATAATATATATTTATTTATAATTCTAATCTAAAAGCTATTAATTAGTCATCAACATGACATGGGCCGCCAAAAGGTCAAAAGCCGATTGTTTTGCAATTGACGTCAAATGGATCCTTTTTCTTCCTTTTCTTTGAATGTTTTAAATATTAAATGGTGAATAAGGGTATTTAATTTTATATTTGAAAAACTATATATGCTATTTTTTCTTTAAATAAACATAACATCATTAGAGATAAAATAGTTTTTGTACAAATTTTATAGTTTATTTAATTAATATCATTTTTCACCTACTTATATGTACCTAAAACCATAAGTTAATGCTTAAAAAAATTCTATAAAATCTATATATATTGAAAAAGAGAGGTCAATAAATCATTTGTGGAAACTTTCAAAAAAAGTTTAGTCAACCCATTTGACTTCCTAATTAAGGAAATTCTCAAATTTGATTGATATTAAGTTACGGATTCTATTTTCATATTTTAAGGACCCCATTATTATTTAATGAAGCTGAAATTCTGATTTTAAGGACCCCACTATTGATATTTAGTTTTAACAAACTAATTCCATATTTTACGGGCCCGGAAATGATTTTTAAAAAGTTGAAATGTAAATGATTTTTGGACTATTTAGTTTGATTGATGAAGTTGAAATTCATGTACATATCATTTCCGGTCCCATTTTTTCTTTTACAATTTTGAGCGAAATATTTAAAATATAATCAGTTTTTATTTTCTACTTTACGTGTCTAAAATAAAATATGTGACAATTTAAACATATAAAATATCAAAATGTTAATACAAAAACAAAAATTAAGAACGTCAACTAACAAAAATTATTTATTTTTTTATTTTTTTTATTTTAAATCATTCCAAAACAGAATCAGGCAAAAAACAGAATACTGGAATCATTTCAGTAAAACAATTTGGCCAGATTTTGTTTCCAATTATTCAGGAACCACCGGATTTTCTCAAATCATAGGAATTCCAAATTTTTAGGTAACAAATTTGGAGATTTTTTTGGATATATTCCAACTTATCTTAACATCTATATAACTATATTACATACAAAGCTCTTAATTATCTTTTAAAAAAATCATGTTTTTTCTTTTCCTTTTCTCCCAGCCATTGATGGCGTCCACGGCAAGAAGCTACTCAGTTTTCTGACGGCGGCTTGCGACAGGCGAGGAGCAAATGCTGAGACCAACATGAAACCGGCACAGAAATCCAGTGTTCTACACGTATTGAAGCCTGCCGTGCAGCACGCCACCGTCCGTGGCAGGCTTGGAGTTCAGGCCGGACAGCATAAGGCGGAGAAATATAGATGCAACATATGAAACATATAGTATCATCAAAGGTATGTGGATTGTGTGATTGTTGGGGTGAAGTGATGAAATATGATGGATGGAGTGTTGATTGTTGGGTTATATGAGTTTTTCTTGCTGCATGATTCATTCATCTTATTATGGTTTAAGAACAATTTACTATTCGAACCAGTTATTTCTTTTGTCTTGAGTTGTAGGGCTCATCTTTTTGAGATTAGTATTGCTTTCTTTAGACTATTTAGAACTTACACTGGTTTTTTTAATTTTTTTTTCCAGCCTTATGTTGAAATTTGAATTGTGCTTCTAATTATCTTGTGATGAATATGTTGTGCGTTATTTTGTCAATTCATTAGGTATAGTTGCATTTTCAGTGACGTGAAGAGGCTAAGCATGTAAATTGTATTTGACATGATCCTTTAATTTTTTTTACAATTATACTTAATATTCTAATTCTAATATTGTTTTAATATTGCATGATTGCCAAAATATGATCAAAGGAGCTTTAAGGAAAACAGTATTTTCTCCCTTGGTTTACAATTTTTATAAGAGTTTATTGGATTATAATGTATTTTTTTTAGCCATTTCTATAATTTAATGTTAAAGTTGCATCCATTGCAATATACTATTTTACCATTTTTTGTTGATAAATTGTTTATGTTTGATTACAACTTTAAATAAATTTAGATGTGATACTTATTTGTTGAGTACATACACATGATTTCTGTTATTTTGAAAACAATATCCTAATTTCAATTTTTAGTATGCATTAAAAAATATATCTTGAAAATAAATTTTCATCATTTTAAAATATGATTTAAATTTTTTGTGGATTAAGAAACAAATCCTAATAGAATTATTTCAAATCTTATCATTTTGAAAATCGCTTGATCATGTAATTTCTTTTTTTTAACAAAATTTTAATTTCAATTTTTTTTTTTAATATGGCGTGATACATTGTGAAAAAATGATAAAACTATGTTTATCTTTTATAAAAAAAAATGGATAATGTAAGTTTTTTAATACATACCCAACTTTATTTTAAATCGGTCTAATTTTTTTTTATCAACAATTTATATATTTCTTTAGTAAAAATGCGTGAGATTTGGTAGTAGATATAAAATATATACGTTAGAGGAAAATATATATATAAAAGAATTTGACAAGTTTTATCACGTGGAAACAAAAATCTTTTCAAATTTAGGTGCGGATATTTATTTTTGATTTATTATCGATTTTTTTTGTTTTTTTGTATTTTCATTATTTTGGAAAATTTCATAATCATTTAAGAAAATTTAAGTACAT
This sequence comes from Striga asiatica, assembly GCA_008636005.1. NCBI lineage: Eukaryota > Viridiplantae > Streptophyta > Magnoliopsida > Lamiales > Orobanchaceae > Striga > Striga asiatica. The sequence continues at coordinate 674,393 of BKCP01009737.1, forward strand.
ACACGCCATTNGGGATCTCATGAAAATTCCTTATTTTTACTTTGTATATGATGTAATTGACATATTGTTTGCCCAAATTTTGATTCAATTTTTGCATTTGGTTTGTAATTGCATTTTTTTCTCATTATATTTTATTAATCTAAGAATTCATTTTTGACATATTTCATAAATAATAATACGAAGGTTATAATGATTTATATATGATTGACGTTTATAAGTTAAATAGTAAAACGGATAGTTAATTTATATATGGAGAAGAATATTAAAATTATTAATAAAAAAACTAGGCCCGATTTCTCTTTAATTTTAGATAATATTGTAATTTGTTTATGAATGTAGATAGTGACGTAAGTATTTTTATGATATTGAATTTGAAACTCAAATTATGTCACAAAAAAAAATGAAAATTTTTTGATGATCGTTTTTGTAATTATCGCTTACAAGTAAATTCATATTAGAGTAGAAAAAAAAAAAAGAAGAATCAAATTATCGAAATGTAACCAAGAAAAGATTGACGTAAGTCGTCAATGTGAAGTATTTTTTTGACCAGTTTTGTTATGGAGCCATCGGATGGCTCGACTTATGCAGTCATCCACACTTATTCACCAATAGTGTAATGGCACGTGTCCTGCAATAAATACAATTTGGACAGGTGTCAACACATTAAGTAGTGGATGGCTCCATAAGAAAACCATCCAATGGCTCCATAGAATTTTTGTTTTTTTGACCGTTGATTTTGGCAAAAGATCTTACGTGAAATTCGTCATATCTCTAGATTTAATTTCAACTAACTATAGCAAATTTTGTTATGCATTATACAAACATTTTGTAAACATTATCTTACAATAATATATGATTTTTCAATTGTGTTTCTTTTCTTTCCATAATGACATGAGATGTTTAAATATAAATAATTATATTTAAATAAATATAGAAAAAAACAAATCAAGGAACAAGTAGATCTGATCTTACATGAAATTCATAATATCTCTAGATCTAACTTCAACTAATTATAGTAAATTTTATTATGTATTATACACACATTTAATTTGTAAACATCATCTTACAACAATATATGATTTTTCATATATAGTGTTTCTTTTATTTTTATAATGAGATGTTTAAACATTATCGAAATTGTTATTTTTGGTGCTTTCATCCCTTTCCCTTTTCAAATGGGTTTATGTAATGGCACACGGTTAGTTGTGACAAAACTATCCGCTCATGTTCTTGAGTGTAAGATACTCACTGGGGATCACGAAGGCGAGAATGTGTTGATTCTTAGAATGACTATTACTCCTTCTGATGTTATAATTCCTTTCAAATTTCAGAGGCGACAATTTCCGATTATGGTTTCTTATTTTATAGCTATCAACAAGAGCCAAGGACAATCGTTATCGCGAGTTTGTTTATTTATTAAGAAGCTGGTGTTCAGTCATGGTCAATTATATGTTGCCGCCTCCCGTGTCACCAATCGAAGTGGATTGAAAATATTAGTTGTAATGACGATGACATGCCACCAAATCAGACCCAAAACGTTGTGTACAAAGAAGTGTTTACTAATTTATGAAGTTTTAAATTTGTTTTTTCCTATTTTACATTTGTTACATATTTACAAAGTGCATTTAATTTAATGTTAATATTAAAAAAATTTCAAAAAAATATATCATTCCGTGCATCGCACGGGTCAGTACTAGTTATTTCAAAAGAAGCAAGAGAAAAAATTTTGCGAGGGTCATTTTTTCAACGCGGAATCACATGTCACCTGACTAGTTTTGGATTATGTCGTTGACCCGATCAAGTCTTAAAATAACGTGGGAGTGTATAAAATGCATATGTTTATTATGTTAAAGAAAAAAAAGCCAAATTAAGCAACTGCAAATTCCCAAAAAATGGATCATGGTAGCCACGTTATCTCCCCAATTACTTGTGTTTTTGTCCTTTTTCTAGTTTTAATCACTTTTATTGGCCATGTGCATTCCACATATTCTAATAACACCTTACAAAAACATTGGTATGAAAATGATCAATCGAAAAAGATGAAGAATATTAAGGCCCTTTTGAATAAAATCAACAAGCCTGCTGTAAAAGTTATTCAGGTAAATTTCTAATTACTAGTTTCACTGTTGTCTTGTTTATTGTATTTTTGTTTCTTATTAACGTGTTTAGAATTAAGAAGTAGAGGACAAGTGTTAGGGTTCTATTTTGATTTTTACATATACAAAAAGAAATTTCAACTCTCTACTATCCATATGTTATAAATTTTATCTCACCTTTTATATTTATTTTTGGCTACAGAGTCCTGATGGCGACATCATAGACTGTGTACCATTCCATTTACAGCCAGCTTTTGATCATCCTTTGTTAAAAGGAGAAAAAACAATGAGGGTGAACACTTAATCAATAGAGTTTTATTGGTCATTGCTATTATTTTAGATAGAATTAATAGTTTAACATGACTTGTATCTTTTCGAATAATACAGAAACCACCCAAAGCACCATCAAGCAACAACACTTTTGCAGAAAATTTCCAAATTTGGACAATGTCGGGTGAACGTTGCCCAGGCAACACCATTCCAATCAGAAGAACAACCGCACAAGATATTCTAAAAGCAAAATCTGTAGAAACATTTGGACGCAAAACAGTAAGAAAAAATGCAGGTGAAGAGCATGTCCATGAGGTACGCATTAAATGTTTAGGAAAATTTTATTTTTGATCCACCAAAGCTTTGGTAGTCACTACACGTAAAGGTTATACGTACAAATAAAGCTTTCTCATGAAGATGAGATATCCATAGATATATTCCATTTTGTATGTCAATGCTTACTAATTAGCAATGCATTCGAGCAATGTTAATTTGCAACGTCGAGCACTAGATGAAACATCATTTTAGAAGTTACATTTTTTTTGAATAAACCTCCACTAACTAGTAACAGCAACAAGTATGAGTCGATCTCACGAAGAGTGTGAATCAAATCGTGAATTTTTCGTAGTAATTGAAATTATAAAAAATGATAAGAGGTGGGATTGACTTTAAATCTAATCTAACTAAGAATGAGATTACGATAAAAATAATATAAAATAAAGTCGAAACAAATATATATAGAGAGACTTATAGTACATGATATTTTGGTATTACTAAATGCTCAAACAGACACTGAAACGAAATGGTCGGTAACCAATAATTGATTTGATATCGGTAAATTTGGGTATTACCGAAAATTCAAACTTTTAAAAAAAAAGTTCAGTTGCAAAATTATGAAATAAATAGTTGAAAAAAAAATAGCAAAAGAGGGGAGAAAAAGCATAATAATGTGAATGAGACCGAGCAAAGGATAACGGAATATTCAAGCTTTTTTGTGTATCAAATAACATATGTATTATGTATAGGATAAGATTTTTTTTATAGAAAAAAAAGGAGAAAAACGAAAAAAGAAAAATCAAATTAATAATGTGGATGTTCCCATTCTTTACCATAGCCTTGAGGATCCTTGTTCTGATCATATGGTTCGAGAGTATCACTGGTAATTTTCAGCCTTTCAAGAGCTAGATAAGTTCATGATCAAGAATGAAAGCAGAAATTGTAAATTTCTCTATGAAACAATCAAATTTCGAACACTAGAATTCAACCAAATCAAAATATGTAAATACATAGATCAATAAATTAAAATCTGTAAATACGTAGATCAATAAATTACTTGAAGGAATATGCATATATCCGTGTAGAAAAACCGGAAGAGGAGACGCGTTGTGTGGAAGAAAATTGGAGAAAACATGTTCATTGAGGGGAAAAAAACAAACTTGATTCTTAAATTAAAAAGAAAAAAAAAATCAGTTCGATTCAGTTAATATCGAACCATGAACTACCATTAACCGATACCGAACCGAGTATGGATTAGTTACTGTAAAAATTTTGCGGTTTTGATATTTAGGTTTAATAAAGTTAGACAAAAATGTGTTGTTAGTCTTGTTGTTTTAACGCTATAGCAATTTTAGTCTCATGCTTTTAACTTTTCGTCTTCGGTCATGTGATTTAATGTTTTGCTGCAATTTTAGTCCTTTGATGACTGAAATTGCAACAAAATTTTAAATTACATGACTTAAATTGGTAATCGAAAATCTGTGAATTTGAGAATTTGTCGCAATTTCAGTCTGAAATTTCAGCTAAATGTTAAATCACAAGACTAAAAGCAAAATGTTGGAACATTGAGACTAAAATTGCTATGACGTTAAACTAGCAGGACTAAAAATGCAATTTCTGCCATAAAGTTACTTTAACATAATGATTGATATAAGTATAAGTATAGAAATTGTCGATTTTAAAGTTGATGTATTGTCACGTACACATAATGTCAATCATTAAGTGTGTACATTAATCTTCTCAGCATGCAGTCGGCTACGCAAACGGGATATTTCTCGGAGCAAAAGCCACCATAAATGTGTGGTATCCACATGTTGCAAAGTCCGGTGAATTCAGCTTAGCACAGATATGGGTTACGTCGGGAAGTTTGGATAGTGACCTAAACACCATGGAAGCTGGTTGGCAGGTCAGAATTTTTTT
>BKCP01009737.1:678969-714213 GCA_008636005.1 Striga asiatica
GGGTAATTGTAACGCCCTATTTTGATTTTAGAGAAAATCCATGGCCTTTTCCAAAAATCACAGTAAAATTTTTCGAAATTCATTTTTTTGAATCATAAATATTTTTGGCGTTACTCATTCATTTTCAAACTTAGTTCAAGTCCTGTCTGGACTATGGGGGTTACCCGATTTTTCAAGGTTTTCATTAATCATAATTTCATCAACATAATAAACATTATGATATTCCTATTCACAGACTCATGAATATATCAAATTAAAAGGTTTTTCTACATAAACCCAACCAACACGTTTTTAAAGTCAAACCAATTCAACATGTTCAAATAATCCAGCATAAGTTCATAAATGCGGAAGCAATTTAATAATCATAAATAAATAAGGTAGACCACCCACTCGTCTTGTCTCGTCACCCGCCAACTGCTTAACCTGCATCTGTGAAGAGCAGGTGAGAGTGATTACAGTTGGAAAATACTGTACTCACACTATGCATATGAACAACATCAGAATATGTTAGGATTGTATGGTCGCAGCATGAACATAAACAATAAACATCATGTCTCATCTCTAGTCACATCAATGACTCTAGTCTCGTCAATGACTCACTCATGTGCACATCTACGCTCATCAAAGCTCAGTCATGCCATATCAATGAAATATGGGAGTGCGTGCCACATCAATGACACGGCCTTCTCATATGTCTTAATGAGATTTACCTCGTACGGGTAACCGTATGTCATCATACGGGGACAACCGTACCGATGACCATCAAACTCACATCGATAGGCTACATGCTCACATGTATACATAGATCAAACAGGTTAAACATATTTAAACACACATATGCACAAGTATTTTTGAATAACTAACCCACCTGGACAAGAGCAGGAGATAGCACAAAATTCACGTGTAAGTAGAGAGCTCGGCTCGTCAGACACCCTATCAATAACTATCCTGACACTTAGAACACAAACAAACATTCACTTAGCCGAAACCGTATCAGCTAAGTGGTACGTGGAAATTCCTAATGGAGTTTAGAACTTACGGCTAACCGTCTAGACCCGATAAACCATATAAACATCATTTAGAACACATAAAGCATGCAAAACATAGTGATGAGTAAAGAGAAAGTTAACCAAGTCGGAAAAATGTCCAAAACAAGACTCGGTTGGGTGTTGCCGGAAAAACAGACTAGAATTGATAACTACCGAATCTTTTCAAAAAGTACTTGGCCATTTTTAAAGAAACTTTATCACACTATAGAACATCCAGAAATACACATATACACCATTTTCAGCCTTTAAACCTCATTTTAACCCAGCCAAATAATTTTTTACAAAAATTCAACTATAACATGAAAATTCCTAGTTCCCCAGTCAAACCTTTGAATTTTTTTTTTTTACATGAAATTTTGACACAACCAACATAATATCAGACTAACACATTCCACTTTCACATCAAAATTCATCAAACTCGATTTTATCTCTATTTTTCAAGATTCTGACCAGATCCCAAATTCAACATCTCACATAGCTACAGGAGAAGATTGAAACTGAAAATTTAACACAACCTACTTCAATATCAGCGGGGTCAACATATAAAATTTCAAGTAATTTGGCCGAGTATTCAATTTATCATGATTTTTATAAAAGTCAGCAGCACGATCATTTTTCAAAAAAATTCATAACTCATGAAATACACATCGAAATGACCTGAGGCTTTTTCTAACATGTGCTTTTTCTAACATGTCAAGGACACATTAAAGCATTCAAAACTCCTGGGTTTCCACGAAAATAACTCACGTCCTTCAGTTTTGACAATAAACCGAAGAGACGAACACAATTTGACATAATTACATAATCACATGATCACCAAACATGAAATCAAGCATGGGACATCAACATATCACATATAACACATATAAATAGAGGAGTTTGAAGTCAATATACCGTTCACCCAATGAAACACACAAAGGTCGGATGAAATAGATGGCTAGGGCTCCTCGGCGGCTCAATGAAGCATTTCCAAATAATTATTCTTGCCACAAACTCAATTTCGCCCATTAGCAAATCCTTAAGCCCAAAATTTGGCCCAACAAGCTTTTTCCTTTTCCTTTTTCTTCTTCCCCTTTTTCTCATTCTTTTCCTTCTCCTCTCTCCTTTCTTTTCTCCTGCCCGTCGTTTCCTTCATCTATTCTTCCTTCTTTCTCGTCGATTTGCAGTACTTCAATTCCCAAATCAAAATTTGATCACCCATCCTCAAATTCTGCTACCTAATTTCAGAAATCACATTTCAATTTCAGAAATCACCTATACGCGGCGGCACCACGCGCGAGGTTTTAACGGCTGACAGGCGGCGACGCTGTTCGGGACAGGCGGTTCACTGCTACTGGGACGCCGGCGAGGTGCAGCGGCGGCGGTTCGGGACTGTTTTCAAGCGTACGGATTGTGACCCGACGATGCGTCGCTGTGCTCCACCGCGGGGCTGTTCTAGGATTTCTTCATCAGGTGTGGCGATGGGGCTGAGGGTGGATGTCCGCGGCAGTTGATTGACGAAAGCAACAGCCGAAGGACGACGGCGATTCGTCGAAAACGGCAGCGGCGATTCGAAACGGCGAGGACCTGAGCTGTAATTGGAGACTAAGAAATATTGACGGGGTTCAGCGGAAAGGTGAAGGGCGGCTGACGTCTGAACGAAATGGCAATCGCCGGCGAGATGACAGGTGTGTTGAGTAAAAAATAAAGGGCTGCGCCCATTCCTTTTGACAATCAGCAAAAGAAGAAAAATTGATAGCAGCCAAGGAAGATCAAAAGGGCTGTTGATTTTGTTCACATTAAATTGTGCACTCCCCACTCTATAAATAGAGATGGGTTTTGATGAATGAAACACACAACAAAATACCAAACACAAAAGAAAAAGATAAGAGAAGAGAAAGAGAGAGCGAGCTAATAAAAATTTAGTTTTTGTGTGTATTTTTGAGTTGTGAGTTGTGAGTGAGTTAAAGAGTGTTTTGTAAACACGAGTGTATTTCTTTTCTCCTAATAAAATATCTGCAGTAGTCCGGAGACGTAGGCATTATTGGCCGAACTCCGTTATCAAATTGGTGTGTCCAATTTTTATTTTTTATTTCACTTTTAAAGATTCGACTTCATGGAAAATTCAACGTATTTTTCCCAACAACTGGTATCAGAGCCAGATTGTTAATTCTGTATTTTTTTTGTGGTATTACTATTCCGTTGAAAAACGTGAATAGTGCCAAATTTGTCGGTGCTACAAATTTATCTACCGACGTGTTTTGAAACACAGTAGTTCACAAAAATTGCAGAAACGATACGGCAGAGAAGTCAGATCAGAGTCGAAGTGATGGCTGCAGACGAAGGAAAAATGAAAATCGAAAAGTTCGACGGTGCGGACTTTGGTTTCTGAAAGATGTAGATCGAGGATTATCTATACCCGAAGAATATGTATCAATCACTCACAGGAAAGAAACCGGAGGACATGAAGGAGGAAGAATGGAGTCTCCTTGACAGACAAGCTCTTGGAGCCATTCGGCTGACGTTATCTCGGAATTTTGCTTTTAACATTGCAAAAGAAAAGACGACAACAGGCCTCATGAAGGCTCTTTCCAACATGTACGAGAAACCATCAGCCTCAAATAAAGTTCATTTGATGAGGCGATTGTTCAACCTTCGGATGACCGAAGGTGCTTCGGTGGCACATCATCTCAATCAGCTCAACACCGTCACAACCCAGTTGAGTTCAGTTGAGATCGAGTTCGATGATGAAGTACGGGCTTTAATACTTTTGTCTTCCCTGTCAGAAAGCTGGAATGCTACGTTCACGGCTGTGAGTAGCTCATCGGGAAACAATAAGTTGAGATTTGATGATGTCTTGGTTCTCAGTGAAGAGATCCGGCGGAGAGAGTCGGGTGAACCATCGACCTCTTCTGTATTGCATACAGAATCAAGAGGAAGAAGTTCAACCAAAGAAAGCAGACACAACAAATCAAAAGGAAGAAGAAGAGTTTATGGCTAAGATTCCTTATGCTTCAGCCATCGGAAGTTTGATGTACGCGATGGTCTGTACGGGGCCAGACATTGGCCATGCAGTGGGAGTTGTGAGCAGGTTTATGTCAAAACCAGGAAAAGCTCATTGGGAAGCAGTCAAATGGATTTTGAGATATCTACGGGGCACAACAGAAAAATGTCTGTACTTTAGATAAGGAGATCTAAAGTTACAGGGCTACGTAGATGCAGACTTTGGAGGTGAAGTTGATCACCGGAGAAGCACCACCGGTTATGTTTTCACTGTCGGGGCTACAGCTGTTAGTTGGATGTCGCGGATACAGAAGATTGTTGTTCTATCCACTACAGAGGCTGAGTATGTAGCAGTGACAGAAGCCAGTAAAGAATTGATATGGCTTCAAGGATTATTAGCAGAGTTGAGTTTCACTCAAAAAGAGAGTGTCTTGCACAGTGACAGTCAGAGTGCAATACATCTGACAAAGAACTCAGTGTTTCACTCCAGAACAAAGCACATTGATATACGTTGTCATTTCATCAGATCTCTGCTTGAGGATGAAGTGTTGACATTGAATAAGATTGTAGGAAGCAAGAACCCGACAGATATGCTAAAGAAGGTGGTGACTATTGACAAACTGAAGTTGTGCTCAACTTCAGTTGGCTTGCTAGAATAACAGACCAGAGAAGACTACTGCAGTAATTGAGGTGTGAGGACAGATTGAAACCAGTCCTCAAGTGGGAGATTGTTGAGTCAAAAGTAAAGGGCTGCGCCCATTCCTTTTGACAATCAGCAAAAGAAGAAAAATTGATAGCAGCCAAGGAAGATCAAAAGGGCTGCTGAATTTGTTCGCATTATTGAGTGCACAAATGTTGAAAAAATTGTGCACTCCCCACTCTATAAATAGAGATGGGTTTTGATGAACGAAACACACAACAAAATACCAAACACAAAAGAAAAACATAAGAGAAGAGAAAGAGAGAGCGAGCTAATAAAAATTTAGCTTTTGTGTGTATTTTTGAGTTGTGAGTTGTGAGTGAGTTAGAGAGTGTTTTGTAAACACGAGTGTATTTCTTTTCTCCTAATAAAATATCTGCAGCAGTCCGGAGACGTAGACATTATTGGCCGAACTCCGTTATCAAATTGGTGTGTCCAATTTTTATTTTTTATTTCACTTTTAAAGATCCGACTTCATGGAAAATTCAGCGTATTTTTCCCAACAAGTTGGTCGTCGGGCGCCGGCGGTTTGCTTTACGTCGGTTGTTGCGTGGCTACGGCGGCGAGGACGGGTGGTTGGTCATCGACGATAGGGGCTGCAGCGGATCGAGGGCGTGGCTGAGACTTGCGGTGGCTCGAACGGCTCTCGGTGGCGGCGGCCTGAGAGAACGGGCAGATGTTGGTGGTAGAAAGGCTGTTACTCGGCCGTACGGGGTGACTCGAGTGTTCGGCGGGGTTCGAATTTGGGCCGACTTGCGTGATCTGATTTTTTTGTTCTTCTCTTTTTTGGACTCTCGCACAAACCGAGCTAAAAGGGAGACAATATCATCTGCTGATTCGAACGATGAAGATAAGTGAAATGAATTCATTGATTTGGCCGAGATATAATAGAGACCAGAGAGGGTGAATCGTGAGCGATTTTTTGGGAGAAACGTTGAAGAACAGTTCAAACATATTGAACGTGCAGATACAGGAAATGGGTCAAGATCATCTTGCCAAATTGGGCTAAAATTAGTATAAAGGAGATGGGCCTTTAAAGTTCACTTCAGATTGGGGCAAGGAATGTTTTAAAAGTTAATTGGGCTTAAATAAAATAGCATAAAGGCAATAGCATAAATGCCTAGAATTAGTTTCAATAAGGGCCGAAAAATTAAATATCCAAAAATAGGCCGAGTATCAAACTCAAGGCTTGCCCGGAAACACGACTTGGATATGATTCGAGAAAATCGAAGGATATTGATTTAATAACCGATTGACGATGAACATAAATGGTGCGACTAATTAAATTGATTAGACGATAACATCCAATCCAATTAAATATAATAAGTCTAATCGAGATAGGTCGAGCAATTAATATAAAACAAAAGAAAAAATCAAATAAAATGTCAATAAATAATAATATAATATTTAGAAAATTCTAATAAACGAACGGGGCGCTACAGTAATTGTGTCATTTTACATGACAAAATGACTATTATTTAATACTTCCACAAAAACAACCATTTTCTTTACTTTTTGAAACGTACATGGTCATTTAGTGATATTACCACAAAATTAATCTTAAAAAAAAAAGAAAAGGTTTCAAGTTTGCACTATCTAACTCATCTAGATAATTTTCAACAGGTTCTTTATGGTGACAAGTATCCTAAATTCTTCATCTATTGGACTGTGAGTATAAATATTTCTTTTTTTTTTTTATTATTATTGCACTTTACTGGAAAATAATCCTAGTTAGATGAACGGACTTATTCATTTAATTAATTAATTAATTATATGTATTTTTGCAGGCTGATGCTTATCAGGGAACAGGTTGTTATAATTTGGCTTGCTCAGGCTTTGTTCAAACCAGCTCAAACATCGTACCTGGAGCTGCAATTCGGCATTATTCAACTTATAATGGCCCACAATATAACATTATTTTATCTATTGAAAAGGTAAGTATATCAAAACTCTAAATCTATATCACATCATATTTTAAGTAGAAAAAAAAAATCTATATAAAATTACAACAATGTAAATATATAATTTAACATACTATAAATGATTTAAGAAAGTTATTGACAAACAATATAGCTAGTAACTACAGGTTCATATAGATCCTTTTTATATAGTTACAAGAATAACGCTTATTCAATTTTTTTCTAGGGAAAAATGTATTTTAGTCATGTTAGTTTAACAGCATAACAATTTTAATTCCAATATTCTAACTTTTTGTCTTTTGGTCTTGTGATTTTATATTTACTGCAATTTCAAGTTACATGACTGAAATTATAATAAAATTTTAAATTACAGAACGTAAATTACTAATAAAAAATCCATCCCAAAGATATAAATTGGATATTTCTTGCAATTTCAGTTCTCAAATGACTAAAATTGTAGTAAAATATTAAATGACAGGACCAAATTAAAGATGAAATGTTAGAATCTTTGAACTAAAATTGCTATGGTTTTAAACTAGCAGGATTAAAAATACAATTTAGCCTTTTTTTATAATATTATTATTGATAATTATTATTTTAATTTCTTTTCAGAGTCCTATAGATGGGCATTGGTGGCTAAAATATAATGAGGTTGAAGTTGGTTATTGGCCAAAAGAAATATTTAAAAATCAACTCAAAGATCATGCAACCGAACTGGACTTTGGGGGTGAAATTGTAGATAGCAGAAGTTCGAGGGCCCACACAAAAACACAAATGGGGAGTGGCCATTTTCCAAACGAAGGCTATGGCGAAGCAGCTTATATACGAAACATAGAAGTGCTTGATGAAAATTATGAAATAGCCCCAGCACCACAACTTCAATATATCTCTCCTGAGAAACCGAATTGCTATTGGGCAAGAATTGGGTCGCCCAGTGAAACTTGGGGTAGTTACATGTTTTTTGGAGGGCCTGGTAGAAATGTCAATTGTCCTTGAAGAGAAATAACATATATTGTGGGGGTTCTTTTTATATTTGGTCACTACTTGCTTGAAGTTCTTATTAAATTTTTAATAAATGGTGTTTTTGTTTTCTTTTTCTTTTTTTTTTTCGTCTGTGATGTCCAAAATTCAGCAGTACCCATAAATCACAGTACACAATAGTCAAGAGTTGAAATCGGATAAGTGGAGGATTAACATCCACTCATCCTCATAGATGTTATAATATACACTTGTGAGTTATCATACATCGTCTGTACAAGGAAAATAGACCTAATTTATAAGCCTAGTGAGTTACTCCTTCTACCACCGATTGGTTTTGAGATGGAACCTCACTTGGGCTTCCCTGATTTTGTGAGTTTCGTCCGTGGAACCGCACCCATCAATCCCCGTTTGTCACTAGAACCTATTGCATTTGGACATGTAAGTATGGAGTCTGAACTTGGAACACAAAAGAACTTTCCAGCTTTGATCCAGAGTCCGTATCTCGTCTATTTTCTTCAATAAAAACAAAATAATATTTTTTTTAATTTTTTCCCCGTCTCTTTAGAACGAACTCAATTTAGAGGTGTAAACGAGCAGAGTCGAGTTCGAGCTCTTGAATTCTGAACACGGGCACGAACCGAACTGGACTTAATTTGTTAATTAATCAAGCAGGTAAATGAGTTCGAGCTCAACAATGAAAAATTATATAAAAATATATATTGTCAAATATTCATAGTTGGTCGAGCAGAGCTCGCTCGTAGTTTGTTTTGCTTAACATATCTAGCCAAGTTATAATATCATCAAAAGTATTCTCCCGAATATGTTTTGTATATCTAACTGAAAAACTAGCTGATAGCTGATAAGATAATTGGTAGTTTATAAATTAATTTCAAGGTGATCGTTGATAGATTACGATTGGTGACTGAAAAGTTAATTAAATATCAATATTTAAAAATCTTAGCAATATACTTATATGCTAGAAATACAAAATACTCAAAAGCCAGAAGTATGTAGTTTTATATTCAAATAGTTAATACAACTCTTCGTTGATTTTACTTTTTTGTATAAAAAAAAGTAAAATTTTCTTATATAAAATAAAAGAAAAACAATCATAAAACAAAATTTTACATGCATCATCATCTTTGCAATGTTATTGTTTAATCCCATCTCTTCCCCTGAAACGTCGCCGTGTCCAGATTCATCCTCTTTTATCCTCTCCTCAAATCCCCCCACTATCTAGAAGACAAGTGCCACATAATCTTTTCTTCTTTTTCACATTCCATCAGTGGGACCCATAAGGACGGGAAAATTTATGTAGCTCCATGGCACGTGGCACCAATCTTCGCCAGGGATTATATATGACCTTAAATTGCTTTTTTTTTTCTTTTTTTTTTTTGTTTTAGTTAATTATTTTGNTCCATACTTTTTCCCCATTACATAAAGGGCTTATTGTATTTTTTACAGTTAAAGCTCATTTCTTGTTCATTTTCATTCTCAAAACAAAAAGAAGCTTCTTTTAACACTTCACACTCGTAAACATTGGATTTTTATCCGTTGGATGAGCAAAAGAGTCTTCTTTTGAGACTCAAAGGCAGGCTCAAATCAAAAACCATTCTTGCAAAACCTTGTTTTCTGTAGACATACTCGATTCTTTTTTTCATCATTAATTTTGAGATGATTAAGTAGATAGCACAAGACAAAAAGGAGNAAAAAAAAAAAAAAAAACCCAAACAAATTTACCAGAAAAAAATGGTGAGGTGGTGGATATCGTCCCTCCAAATTGCAGAGCTTTTCGTTAGCTCCATAGTGCATTTGAGCTACGGGTTTTACATTTTCAGCACGGCTTTAGCCAGAGATCTCTTGCAGGCGCTGGCCGATTGGACTTTTGGATTTGGTAAAGGGGTATATGAGAAAAACCATTGCTTCTATTTGTTGAAAGTGTTTTTCAGGCATTTCGTCGAACAGTTAAATTGCAAGACTGAATATACATAATACATTTTTTTTTTTTTGAAGAATCTTATTTTATGGTGACCTGTTTTTCTTACAGAGATTAGGAAGTCTATCTTATTTTGGAGGAGCAGAGAAGAAGGATGTTAGGGTTCTTGTGTTGATTACTTTTGCTCTTTCTCTCTGTGTGTGTTGTGTATGTGTTTTTTATTTTTTTATTTTTTGGTTAATTGTAACGGCGATTTTTCGGTTTTAAGGGCAAGAGAATTGTTCTACTATCTAAAAGGAGGACAGCAAGGCTTGTGGGCACTCACAGTTTGGTAAATTAAGTTGATTATGGTGAAGAACACAGCAAGGCTTGTGGGCACTCACAGTTTGGCGGAATTTATGAAAAAGGTTTGCAAATTTTTTTCTGAATTTGTGGGTCAAATTTATTACTATCTGAACTGAATGATGAAAATGGATAATTTCCATTTCAAGGGTATTATCCCGAATGGGATGAAGATCACCCGATTCATTTTGTGGGTCATTCGGCCGGTGCACAAGTGGTTCGGGTCTTGCAGCAAATGCTTGCTGGTAAGGTAAAAAAATCTTATAAAAACTAAGACTAACTTCAAGTTTGTAAAATAAAAACTTAATTTCTTTTAATATTAACTTTTAATAGGCTTTCGATGGATACGAAAACACCTCGCCTAACTGGGTCTTGAGCTTAACCTCATTATCCGGTGCATTCAACGACACCACAAGAACCTATTTGGATGGCATGCAGTACGTTCCTTTTTCATATAGTTTCAAGCTTTATTTCATATTAATTTTAAGTAAGGCTACGTCTAGTAAACCTAGTTGATAATCTAGCTTATAGCTTTTAAGTGAATTCCGAGCTTATAGCTGATAGCTTATGACTTATAATTGTAAAACTAGCTTACATGATAAAAGTGTTTGGTAAAATTAGCTATAAGCTAGCTGAAATAAAAATTTGAAAAGCTATCCAACGAAGCTTATGAGATAAGCTTAAGCTAGTCAAATAAGATATAAGCTAGCTTATATGCTTACCAAACACAACCTTAAATCAAAATATTGTAGTGCTTTTCTTGATTAGAGTTTTTCAAGTGTTCACCACATTTTGAAAGAAAATCTTGAGAATGTTGGTTGATCAATGGATATTTTTTTTTATTATTTTTTTGTAATTTTTGATTGATACTGCCTCAAATCAACACTTTGAACAATCATAAAATGTTAATTAGCTCGATCAATAATTTTGTTCTTGCTAGGCCCGAAAACGGAAAATCAATAAAGCCCGTGAGTCTTCTCCAATTGTGCCGCATTGGAGTTATCCTTTACGATTGGTTCGACATTCAGTGGCTGAAAAATTACTACAATTTCGGGTTCGACCATTTCAACTTGTCACGAAGGAAAACCGGCATTTGGGGCCTCGTGAATTGCCTTTTAGGCAAAACCGGCCCATTTGCATCTGGCGATTGGATCCTTCCAGACCTTACGATCCAAGGGTCCATTCGGCTAAACGCTCACATACAGACATTTTCAGATACTTACTATTTTAGCTATGCCACTAAACGAACGAGGAAAGTTATGGGTGTTACGATTCCCTCAGGCTTGCTCGGCATACGCTTTTTGTTGTTTGTTCGGGTTTTGCAGATGAGCCAGTGGAGGTACCCTCCAGATGTTGACCCTCCGTATAAAGGTTACCGGTGAGTATAATTTCGACTAAAAAGAAAAATAATAATAAATATATGAAAAATAAATAAATAAATGGTAGCTTTACTTATTTATTTATTTTCTACAGGGATGAAGATTGGTGGGATAATGATGGAGCACTCAATACAATATCGATGACACACCCTCGTTTTCCAGTCGAGCACCCGAGCCATTTTGTCATCAAGGATTCGGAATGCCAACCTTTAAAGCCTGGCATATGGTTCGTTTTCCATTGATCTATTTTTATTTCTCCTCTAGAATAAAACATGTGAACTCCATATAACGTGTTATTCGAAATGCAGGTATTACAAGATTGTTGAGGGAGACCATATTCTGTTCATCATCAACCGGGAAAGAGCCTGCGTTCAGTTTGATCTGATTTACGATAGTATTTTTGAGAGATGCAGAAAGCACGCTTTTGGAAAGAAGCCTACATTGCCAAATCAAGTGCATCAATAGTAAGTGTACAATAAAAGATTTGTAAAAACCTCACTCTTACATGAACGGTTGGAGAATACATTGAGGCTTGCTTCTAATCTTCTTATTCCTCTAATCTTTTTATTCCTCTAAGTTTCTAAACTCTTTTATAAAGAGAACATGGGCCTTACCATCCTCTCGGTCCGCTTTAATAAGAGCCCAAGTTTTGGCTTGATCACACGGTCCTTGGTCCTTAGCATACATGGGCCTTAAGTGGCTTGAGACTTTTCTTGTTTGGAATCACTCTTTTAGAGCACTCACAATGCATTGAGTCTAATTTTACATATGTGGCATATAAATAGACTTAAGTTCCAAATGACATGAACAAATTCAAGTAAAAAAACTCAAAAGCTATTCAATACAAAAATAAAATACTAGGTCTAGCATACATGTCAACCAATAAATATGCTCTAATATGTTTTTTTTAATAAAAGAAAATTTAAGTTAAGAATAAATGATGAGTGTTTGGGTTTGTACTTGGGTCCAAAATAGATCCAAGTGTGGACTTGGTGTTTTTTTTTTATTGCTACATAAACTAGACCATGTCTACTTTTAATTGCATTGGGAGGGATTTTTTAAGAGACTAAGTCTATTTCCTATGTGTCATATAATATTTTATTAAGAGACATAATGCATTGTGGGTGCTCTTATGCACGTTGTTTGTTTTTGCTTATTTGTATTCGGGGACGAACAATGGTTAAGTGTGGGGGATTTGACATGCGTCATATTTACGTGCATTTTATAGTGACTTTTGTGTCCGTTTCATTGTAGTTTTAATTAATTATTTTTTATTAAGCTATGATGAGGTGATATATTTTGAGTTTTGACAGGAAATAGGGTCGAATTAATTATCGAAGGAGAAAATGGCGAGAAACGGATGGAAAATGAATAAGAGTCATGCAATGGGACGAGCCCAGGTACACAACCCACAAGAAGTATGTGTCAGGCCCATTTTGTTTCACGAATTATAAAATAGTTGTTTTGCATATTTTGCGGCTTGGTAACACCCTAGCATCTGGACCTACTATTAATAGGTTACTAATGTATTTCATGTAAGCTGTTATTAGAAGACATCGATTTGTCCTTCAAATAGTTGAAATGACTAATTTGTCCTTCAAACATAAGACAAACAGACGATTTTACCCTCATGTTTCGAGCATGCGAGTCGCACACTCGCTTTTCCAGTGGAAAATGGGCCTTCGATGATTGGATGTTGCGATATAGACAAAACGTGTATTAAAGGTTGCAAATCGAGAAAAAAAAAACTTTAGGTTGCAAACGCCAAAAACGCGTATAGTACAGGTTGCAAAAAATTATTTACCCTATAATCTATATATAATTGCTAACACAGAATTAATAAAATTATTTTCGTTTCCTGTCTTTTTACGTTACAACCTTATATTTTTTTGTTTTTTTATGTTTACTTGATAAAAAAATTGTAACTTTCTTAATCAATGGCAGCATACTATATTCCTTTTTTAAAAAAAAATTTATATCGATCGTAAAAATGATAGCATACTATATTTTTTCTATACTTTTTAAAGAATTTATACCGGTCCTAATCAATGAAAGCATACTTAATCAATTTGCAACATAATTTTATCAATTGTTTTGGTTGCAATTTTAAGCTAATTTATTAAATTAAGTCATAACATCAATACAAATTTAAGATACAAATTCCTATCACTAATAAGTTAACCTAAACCATTTATTTTTTACTCCTTAAAATTTCATACACAATTGCTATAATGATAATTTCAATATTGTTTTATCTAACTAATTGATCATAATCAACCAAGATTGTAAAAATTACATTATTGCAGTCAATATAAAAATACATATGTAATTTCTATATCATTGATTTTTGCTAATGATAAAATTTATAAAATGTGATAGGTTCATTCTCTAACTTATGATTTTAAATATTACATACACACACATATATAACTTATAAATTTTATTTACAACTGTGCATATGCACATAATGGAATATTAGTGCATTTTAAACTGCCTCTTCAAATAAGTTGATACTCTATCCTATAACCGAATCACAGTGGATCTACATTTTCATTTTAAAAGTCGAATAAGATTGACATTCTTCATTTTTTTCCACTTATCCCCTATATATTTGTAAGGTGTCATTATTAGAATACAACGATTGTATAAATAAAAAAGTGTTAACTTTTAAATATTATAAAATAATACATAATTTGTACACATAAAAAGTACTAACTTTTAAATATTATAAAATAATAATGAATTTAATAGTGAGAACAAATCATATCACTTTTCTATAGTAAGACTAGTACGCAACTCGTGCAATGCACAAAACAATAATGATAAACCGTACTAATTAAAGCAATGACGAAATATCGATTAACATAAAAATAATTTTGAATATTAAAATTAACTTTTATCTTTTATTTTATCTTTATGATGTATAATAGTTTACCATGATTTATATGTGTATTTTACATTTTATAAAATAGTTGTTTTGCATTCTCTAACTTATGATTTTAAATATTACATACCAACATATATAATTTATAAAATTTTATTTGCAATTGCACATATGCACAAAATCGAATACTAGTTCTTTTTAAGCTGTCTCATTAGAAGTCAATAAGTTGATACTCAATCCTATAATCGAATCCGAGTGGGTCTACATTTTCATGTTAAAGTCAAATAAGTTAGACATTTTTCATTTTTTTTCCATTGATCCCCTATATTCTTTTAGGTGTTATTATTAGAGGACATCGAGTGTACAAATAAAAAAGTATTAACTTTTAAATATTATAAAAATAATACAGAATTTGTACAAAGAAAAAAGTATTAACTTTTAAATATTATAAAATAATACATAATTTAATAAATGAGAACAAATCATATCACGTTTCTATACTAAGACTAGTATGCTACTCATGCAATGCACAAGACAATAATGATACGCCATATTAATTAAAGCAATGACGGAATATCGATAAACATAAAAATAATTTTAAATATTAATATTAACTTTTATCTTATATTTTATTTTCATGATGTATAATAGTTTACTAGGATATATATGTGTATTTCATGAATTATAGAATAGTTGTTTTGCATAATAATAGGTTACTTTAGTATTTCACATAAGCTATTAATATATATAATTGCTGGCATAGCAATAAATAAAACTGAATTAATAAAACCTTCATAATAATCCCGCTCATTATTTCAATTAATGTAGAAATGTTACATTTTACATTAATAAAGTGTAATAATAATTTTAAACTAATTTATTATATAATATTACTACTAACACTCATTGATTATAATTTTATATTAAATAGTATGTGGAAGTTACATACTTATAAAATTTTTTTAAAATGTGATAGGTTCATTCTATAACTTATGATTTTAAATATTACACACACACACACACACACACACACATATATATATATATAACTTATATAATTATATTTACAACTATGCATATGCACATAATCGAATACTAGTGTATTTTAAACTGCCTCTTCAAATAAGTTGAAACTCTATCCTATATAACCGAATCACAGTGGATCTACATTTTCATGTTAAAGGTCAAATAAGTTTGACATTCTTCAATTTTTTTTCCATTGATCCCTTATATTTTTGTAAGGTGTTATTATTAGAAGACATCGATCGTACAAATAAAATAGTGTTAACTTTTAAATATTATTAAATAATATAGAATTTGTACAAATAAAAAATTACTAACTTTTAATTATTATAAAATAATACATAATTTAATAAATGAGAACAAATCATATCACTTTTCTATAGTAAGATTAGTACGCAACTCGTGCAATGCACAAGACAATAATGATAAACCATATTAATTAAAGCAATAACGGAATATCGATTAACATAAAAATAATTTTAAATATTAATATTAAATTTTATCTTATATTTTATTTTCATGATGTATAATAGTTTACCATGATTTATATGTGTATTTCACGAATTATAAAATAGTTGTTTTGCATATTAATAGGTTACTAATGTATTTCATGTAAGTTGTTATTAGAAGACATCAACTTGTCCTTCAAATAGTTGAAATGACCAATTTGTCTTTCAAACATAAGACAAACAGACGATTTTACCCTCAAGTTTCGAGCACGCGAGTCTCACACTCGCTTTTCCGGTGGAACATGGGCCTTCGATGATCGGATGTTGCGACATAGGCAAAACGTGTATTAAAGGTTGCAAATCGAGAAAAACAAACAACTTTAGGTTGCAAACGCCAAAAACGCGTATAGTACAGGCTGCAAAAAATTATTTACCCTATAATCTATATATAATTGCTAACACATAATTAATAAGATCATTTTCGTTTCCCGTCTTTTTACGTTAAAACCTTATATTTTTTTTATGTTTACTTTATAAAAAAATTGTAACTTTCTTAATCAATGGCAGCATACTATATTCTTTTAAAAAAAAAAAATTATATCGATCGTACAAATGATAGCATACTATATTTTTTCTATACTTTTTAAAGAATTTATACCGGTCCTAATCAATGAAAGCATACTTAATCAATTTGCAACATAATTTCATCAATTGTTTTGGTTGCATTTTTAAGCTAATTTATTAAATTAAGTCATAACATCAATACAAATTTAAGATACAAATTCCTATCACTAATAAGTTAACCTAAATCATTTATTTTTTACTCCTTAAAATTTCATACACAATTGCTATAATGATAATTTCAATATTGTTTTATCTAACTAATTGATCATAATCAACCAAGATTGTAAAAATTACATTATTGCAGTCAATATAAAAATACATATGTAAGTTAAACAGTTTATATCTATATCATTGATATTGCTAATGATAAAATTTATAAAATGTGATAGGTTCATTCTCTAACTCATGATTTTAAATATTACACACACACACACACACACATATATAACTTATAAATTTTATTTACAACTGTGCATATGCACAGAATGGAATATTAGTGCATTTTAAACTGCCTCTTCAAATAAGTTGATACTCTATCCTATAACCGAATCACAGTGGATCTACATTTTCATGTTAAAAGTCAAATAAGTTTGACATTCTTCATTTTTTTCCATTGATCCCCTATATTTTTGTCAGGTGTCATTATTAGAAGACATCGATTATACAAATAAAATAGTGTTAATTTTTAAATATTATAAAATAATACATAATTTGTACACATAAAAAAGTACTAACTTTTAAATATTATAAAATAATAAAGAATTTAATAAGTGAGAAAAAATCATATCACTTTTCTATAGTAAGACTAGTACGCAACTCGTGCAATGCACAAGACAATAATGATAAACCGTACTAATTAAAGCAATGACGGAATATCGATTAACATAAAAATAATTTTGAATATTAAAATTAACTTTTATCTTTTATTTTATTTTTATGATGTATAATAGTTTACCATGATTTATATGTGTATTTCACAAATTATAAAATAGTTGTTTTGCATTCTCTAACTTATGATTTTAAATATTACATACCAACATATATAATTTATAAAATTTTATTTGCAATTGTGCATATGCACAAAATCGAATACTAGTTCTTTTTAAGCTGCCTCATGTTCGCAAAATATTTTCACTACCCGCAAGTGTACGGTATAGCTATAGTGAGTGGCGAGCAAGGTCGTATTCCACAGAGATTGTTGTCAAAATTAACCAAGTATCAAAATGTAAACGATTAAATATTATTGAGTCTAATGCAAATTTAAATGGTGATTTTATTCTAAGCTAATGAATGATTGCAAAATAAATTCTAACACTATGAAGGCTTGTTCTAAGATAAATCAAGAATGAGAAAATAGATTCTAGGCTATGCTTTCCTCGGGATTATTCTAACAAAGATTATTTATTCATTCAAACCTTATTTAATTCTACCATTCGTAGGGATAATCACTAAAGTAATTTACACCTTTCTCTCGAACAAGTTAAATCGTAGATATTAATTGTTATCTATCTCCTCTCGGTCTCAAGATGAACAATCAACTCCCATAAGCTCCTAAGATTCTAGTTCCCTCGCAAGATTCTATCAACCTCTCGGTCTGTTTAGTCTCTTACGTTATGAATTTCCCAATTCTAGCAATCAACTATCTCCTCTCGGTCTCAAGTCAATCACAAATATGCATAAATACGGGCCCTTATATTCACACAATTAACAAAAGCACAAGAAATTGATAAACGAATGATAAACCGGAATGAATAAACAAAATCACTTCATTAAATAATCCGAGTACTCGCAAATCCTAGAATCCCTAAAAGGTTTAGCTACTAAACATATTCTCAAAACTCAAAATAAATATATTCATGAGTTCGATGAAGAAGAAAAAGAGAAAAGAAAGAAGAACTATTGTCGCCGTTAGTTCCCGGATCTTCAATCTTGACTTCCTCGAATCCCTCGTGTGTTTCGTGCTTTCTCTAGGCCTCCAATGGTGTCCAAAAGTCCCAAAAACGAGTTCCTAAGGCCTCTTTTATACTGTAGGGTCATTCAGGGTCGAAAAAGGGAAGAAAACGCGTAAGAATCCTATTCTCCACAGGTCTGGTCTGCGCGTCACATGAGTCGTGTGACATGCCACACGAGTCGTGTGACTTTTCTCAACATTACAGCGAACTTCCAGACTCACACGACCACCCACACGACCGAGTCACACGAGTCGTGTGGAGCCACACGACTCGTGTCCCAACTCACACGACTCGTGTGGATATGCCGTAGCTGCGTCTCTTATTTCTTCAAGCCACACGACCCGTGTCACTATCCACACGAGTCGTGTGACATCTTCTGCACCCGTTTTTGCCGTTTTTCTTCCCGATTCCATCTCCAACGCATTTCCGGGCATATTTCCTGCAAAAACAACGAAAAAAACACCTCTATCATAGTTTAATAAATAAAACGAAATGGTGCACAATCACACGATAATCATGACCAAATATCACTATATATCACTCATAATGCATGAAAATATGATGAATATCACCTCATTAGAGGTCAAATAAGTTGATACTCAATCTTATAATCGAATCCGAGTGGGTCTACTTTTTCATGTTAAAGTCAAATAAGTGTGACATTTTTCATTTTTTTTTTTTCCATTGATCCCCTATATTTTTGTAGGTGTTATTATTAGAAGACATCGAGTGTACAAATGAAAAAGTATTAACTTTTAAATATTATAAAAATAATACAGAATTTGAGCCGCCGCTGGCTGTCCCGAAATGGCTTGGCCCCCTCTTCTAGGATGATCCGGTGCATGCATGTGGAAGGACTGATGCCCTTTATGTCTCCGAGGCTCCACCCAATCGCCTTCTGATTCTTCTTGAGCACATCAATCAGTTCCTTCTCCTCATCACGGGAAAGCTCGACAAAGATGATGACCAGATTTTGCTTCTCGTCATCAAGGAACACGTACTTGAGGTGTCTGGGCAGCTCCTTCAATTCTAACGTAGGTGGGGCTATTGATCTGGGTTCTCCGGCTTCCATAAGTTCAACAGTCGGCTCTTCGTCATCTTCGAGGTCGGGTATTGACCTCTCTTCCAAGTCTTGCACGGTCTCCTCTTCCACAAACGGGTCGGTTATATCAACAAAGGCGCACTCCTCCACAAAGTTCACTGAGGATGCAGATGTAGCTTCTCGGACTGAAATAGAAACGGACTCGCCTAAGACAGTCATATTCAATGTCCCGTTCTTGACATCGATGAGGGTGTTGGTGGTGGCCATGAATGGTCTGCCGAGAAGGATGGTGTGGTCCTTCCAATTCTCTTGTACATCTCCCACATCCAGGACGACAAAGTCCACCGGGACAATGAGTCTCCCAACACGAATAAGGACATCTTCCACTACCCCTTTTGGGTATCGGATTGAACGGCCTGCAAGCTGGAGGCACATCCGGGTTGGTCTCAAGTCCCCCAGGCCGAGCCACCGAAAGATAGAGAAGGGCATAAGGTTGATTCCTGCCCCAAAGTCTAGCATCCCCGAAGCTTCCTTTCTATTTTCGGGAGCTATCTGAATCACGAAACCCCCAGGATCCCGTTCTTTCTTCGGAAGATCGTGCTGCATAGCACTTGTAGCCTCGTAGACCACTACCTTCTCCCCATCTCTAAATTTCCTCTTCTTCGTCACCAAGTCCTTGAAGAAATTCACGTACGAGGGCATATTCTTGATCACGTCTAGGAGTGGCAGGTTGACGTTGACCTTCGAGAGCATGTTGTATAGGTCTCGGAATTGCTGCTCCTGCTTCTCATCTCGTAGTCAGCTCGAGAAAGGTATGCTTGGTTTGAAAGGGTTTGGTGACTTGTGTAACATTGGGCCATCTGTCTGCTTCCTTGGCTCAGCTTCTGTATTATTCTTCGGGCTATCCTCTACTCCCTTGGGTTGGTCGGTCGGCTTAGGGTCATCAAGTTTGGGCATTTTCACGTGATTGTCTACCTCCTTCCCGCTTCTCAACACCGTTATGGCTTTGGCTTCCTTTGGCTGGCTGGGCAACTTCCCCTTGTCTGAGTCGGCTTCCATGTTCCCCACTCTCGTAGCAAGCTGGCCCAACTGTGTCTCCAGGCGTTTAATGGATGCATCGTTGTTCAACCCCCTTTGCTCACTACTTTCCATAAACTGGAGAATCTTATCCAGCTTGTCGTCTTGATTTGCTGAACTGGGTCCGGCCCCTTGTGCTTGCATTCCTTCCATTGGGCCCCTCTGCTGCTGTTGAGGATAATTCGGTCTCATCTGCTGTTGGGGGATGAAAGTGGGACGGGGTTGCTGCTGCATGAAGTTCTGTCGAGGAGGCTGCTGGATGTTGTTGTTGTTAGACCACGAGTGATTTGGGTGATTTCTCCACCCCGGGTTGTATGTGTTTGAGTACGGGTCGTTGGCCGGTCGGTTCTGGTAGCCTTGAAGAGCATTGACATCCTCATATTGTTCACCAAAGTCTTGATCGAATGCCGAGGGGCATACCTCCGATCTGTGTCCTTGGACTCCACAGACGCCACATGCTTCAACGGTCATAGTCTGCATTGGTTGGCCTCCCTTTGCATTCAGTAGCCGCATCTGCTCCGCGAGCTCGGCTATCTGATGGGCCATCATGTCTCGCCCAGAAGATATTTTGTGGACCCCGGTCCTCTTTCCTCGACTGATCTTTTGAGACGAGTTAGAGCTCATCGCTTCAAAAATATCATTCATCTCCTCGGCCGTCTTTGCCAAAATATCTCCGCCGGCCGCATTGTCCACCATGTACTGAAGATTCTGGTGGAGAGAGTCATAGAAGCTGTTCATCAACAAGGCAGGTGGGAAGTTATGGTGTGGGCACTGCCTCTGGAGGTCTTTGAAGCGCTCCCATGCTTCATGAAGTGGCTCGTTCGGTTGTTGGGCAAAGAAAACGATTTGAGACCGGAACTCCGGTGAGAGTAGTATTTCCCAATAAACTTGGTGTACACTTGCTCCCAAGTGGTTAGGGAGTCGGGAGCAAGTGTCATAAACCAAGCATTGGCCCGGTCTTTGAGTGTCTCTGGGAAACACCTCATCTTGAGCTGGTCCTCGTTTAATTTGTGGAGAGGGAAGGTCTGGAGGACATTATAGAACTCACGAATGAAATGGAGTGGGTCCTCGTTGGGTAGACCATGGAAAGATGGCAGCTGGTTGTAGTGGATTGTTTTTAACTCGTAATCCCGAGCTGTTCGCCCCAGCCGGATGCATGAAGTCACTGGCCCGATTATTGGTTGAGCCAAATCACGAAGGAGATGACGAGATGGGTTATTCACTTCCTCATCAGCCATGTCTCCTTGGCTATCTGAGTCTCGGTTGGCTGAGTCTGAAGATTCAGGGGCAAGGTTAGCCAACAATTCCTGGAGATCCCTCTGGATGGATTCGTTGTTCGGGATGATTACACGACCACTCCTGGTACGCATAAACAAAAACAACAAAAACATCACGGGCACCAGATAGATAAGAAAAAGACAAGAAAAACAAAACAAGAAAACACTAGAACTAGTCAAGGAAAACGAAACAAAGAGAAACACATAAAACAAGAAATTACAAAAATAAGAGAAACACTACAAAATGAATAGGCGCACAAAATAAGTCTTAAACCTTCCCTGGAAACGGCGCCATTTTGTTGTAGTAATTTTTACTGGAGTAGAATCGAAAGATTCGAACACCGGGTCGTGCCTCAAGGAAGGTTGGTCGGATTATCTTGTACGTATATTCAATCACAAAAAGAGAAATTAAATCCTAAACACTCTAATTCAATTGAGTGGTTTTGATTATCAATTACGAGATTAACTACGAATGATTCTCAAGCAAGACAATTTCGAACTCACAGCTTCAAACAAGATTCAAATAATTGCAAAGGGACTAGTGTGTTGGGGACAATCGTTTCCAGTTCTCAATACATTTAACGGGCAATCAACTACTCGGCTAAAGGACTCGAAAAACCAATTCATCTAAAGATTCATTCACAATAACTCACGTAACAAGAGAATGAACATAAACGAACAATTATCAAGTCAATCAACATATAGACAATACGTTACTGAACAAGTCTATTCTAAACAAGCTTAAATCGATCAATTCCTTTCCTTTCGGTTCTAAGAATTGATTTAGTGGATTAAAATGGTGATCAGTCATTCAACTCTAGGATTAACACAACTCGAATAGATTGAGTAATCAACATTCATACAAACGAAATTGAACCAGAACAATCATCCCCTAACCCTAGTTAACGAATTTAGCTACTCATCATCAATTCAACATCAACATACACATCAATCCAAGCCATCATAATCATAGATAAAACGAAAAAGAAAGAAATCTTACGATTAATAGTGGATCCAATGTCGAAAATCAACGAACAATCCAAATACAAAGTCTAATCTTGGAGTTTTCACTATCCAAGATTGAAAATCTAAGCAAAACCAAGTGAAGAATGTGTTCTGGAGGTGAAAAAAAACGAAAATACAATGTCTGGGAATCATAAAAAACTCTTAAGGCTCGATCCCTTAAACCCCTTTATTCGAAATTCCATAAAAAACGCATCTGCTGAAAACAGACATTAGCGGCGCTAACCCCTTAGCGCCGCTAACCCCATTTTTGCTAAAATAAAGCCTCTGACGTCGCTACCTCCTCTCTAGGCCAAACCGCCACTAATTTTCACACCCTTAGCGCCACTAACCCCTTAGCGGCGCTAGGGTCTGGGCAGCTTCCGATTTTTAGTTTTCCGGGCTCGTGGACACTCGACTAACATCTCTCGGGTCTTTCCCGAGCTAGAAAGTCAATCCTTTGTTGTTTGGTGGCACGAACTGGGACGAAACACTTGGGAACCAGAACGACCTGAAATACCAAAACCGGAAGACAACACGAAAAGCAAGGAAAATAGAGATAAAAGCAAAGAAAATACTAAACACAACAAAATAAAGGTAAAACACGAGAAACGACTAGACGGACCGGTAACACCTAAGAAACGACCTAAAATGGGGAAAAATACACGCAAAACATAAACAAAAATAGCAACAAAAATGGGACAAACAACGGAATGTCGATTAACATAAAAATAATTTTGAATATTAAAATTAACTTTTATCTTTTATTTTATTGTTATGATGTATAATAGTTTACCATAATTTATATGTGCATTTCACAAATTATAAAATAGTTGTTTTGAATTCTCTAACTTATGATTTTAAATATTACATACCAACATATATAATTTATAAAATTTTATTTGCAATTGTGCATATGCGCAAAATCGAATACTAGTTCTTTTTAAGCTGCCTCATTAGAGGTCAAATAAGTTGATACTCAATCCTATAATCGTATCCGAGTGGGTCTACATTTTCAAGTTAAAGTCAAATAAGTTTGACATTTTTCATTTTTTTCCATTGATCCCCTATATTTTTGTAGGTGTTATTATTAGAAGACATCGAGTGTACAAATAAAAAATTATTAACTTTTAAATATTATAAAAATAATACAAAATTTGTACAAAGAAAAAAGTATTAACTTTTAAATATTATAAAATAATACATAATTTAATAAATGAGAACAAATCATATCACTTTTCTATACTAAGACTAGTATGCTACTCATGCAATACACAAGACAATAATGATATACCATATTAATTAAAGCAATGACGGAATATCGATCAACATAAAAATAATTTTAAATATTAGTATTAACTTTTATCTTATATTTTATATTCATGATGTATAATAGTTTACTATGATATATATGTGTATTTCAAGAGTTATAAAATAGTTGTTTTGCATAATAATAGGTTACTACAGTATTTCATGTAAAGTATATATATATATATATATATATAATAGCTGGCATATCAATAAATAAAACTGAATTAATAAAACCTTCATAATATTCACGCTCATTTTTTTAATTAATGTAGAAATGTTACATTTTACATTAATAAAGTGTAATAATAATTTTAAACTAATTTATTATATAATATTACTACTAACACTCATTGATTATAATTTTACATTAAATAGTATGTGGAAGTTACATACTTATAAAAAATTTATAAAATGTGATAGGTTCATTCTCTAACTTATGATTTTAAATATTACACACACACACACACACACACACACACACACACATATATATATATATATATAACTTATAAAATTATATTTACAACTATGCATATGCACATAATCGAATACTAGTGCATTTTAAATTGCCTCTTCAAATAAGTTGAAATTCTATCCTATATAACCGAATCACAGTGGATCTACATTTTCATGTTAAAGGTCAAATAAGTTTGACATTCTTCATTTTTTTTCCATTGATCCCTTATATTTTTGTAAGATGTTATTATTAGAAGACATTGATCGTACAAATAAAAAAGTGTTAACTTTTAAATATTATTAAATAATATAGAATTTGTACAAATAAAAAATTACTAACTTTTAAATATTATAAAATAATACATAATTTAAAAATGAGAACAAATCATATCACTTTTCTATAGTAAGATTAGTACGCAACTCGTGCAATGCACAAGACAATAATGATAAATCATATTAATTAAAACAATGACGGAATATCGATTAACATAAAAATAATTTTAAATATTAATATGAACTTTTGTCTTATATTTTATTTTCATGATGTATAATAGTTTACCATGATTTATATGTGTATTTCACGAATTATAAAGTAGTTGTTTTGCATATTAATAGGTTACTAATGTATTTCATGTAAGCTGTTATTAAAAGACATCAATTTGTCCTTCAAATAGTTGAAATGACCAATTTATCCTTCAAACATAAGACAAACAGACGATTTTACCCTGAAGTTTCGAGCACGCGAGTCTCACACTCGCTTTTCCGGTGGAACATGGGCCTTCGATGATCGGATGCTGTGATATAGGCAAAACGTGTATTAAAGGTTGCAAATCGAGAAAAATAAAAAACTTTAGGTTGCAAACGCCAAAAACACGTATAGTACATGCTGCAAAAAATTATTTACCTTATAATCTATATATAATTGCTAACACAGAATTAATAAAATTATTTTTGTTTCCCGTCTTTTTACGTTACAACCTTATAATTTTTTTATGTTTACTTTATAAAAATTGTAACTTTCTTAATCAATGGCAGCATACTATATTCTTTTAAAAAAAAAAAATTATATTGATCGTACAAATGATAGCATACTATATTTTTTCTATACTTTTTACAGAATTTATACCGGTCCTAATCAATGAAAGCATACTTAATCAATTTGCAACATAATTTCATCAATTGTTTTGGTTGCAATTTTAAGCTAATTTATTAAATTAAGTCATAACATCAATACAAATTTAAGATACAAATTCCTATCACTAATAAGTTAACCTAAACCATTTATTTTTTACTCCTTAAAATTTCATACACAATTGCTATAATGATAATTTCAATATTGATATCTCTCTAACTAATTGTTCATAATCAACCAAGATTGTAAAAATTACATTATTGCAGTCAATATAAAATTACATATGTAAGTTAAACAATTTATATCTATATCACTGATTTTTGCTAATGATAAAATTTATATAATGTGATAGGTTCATTCTCTAACTTATGATTTTAAATATTACATACACACACATATATAACTTATAAATTTTATTTACAACTGTGCATATGCACATAATGGAATATTAGTGCATTTTATACTGCCTCTTCAAATAAGTTGATACTCTATCCTATAACCGAATCACCGTGGATCTACATTTTCATGTTAAAAGTCAAATAAGTTTGACATTCTTCATATTTTTTCATTGATCCCCTATATTTTTGTAAGGTGTCATTGATAGAAGACATCGATTGTACAAATAAAAAAGTGTTAACTTTTAAATATTATAAAATAATACATAATTTGTACACATAAAAAAGTAAGAACTTTTAAATATTATAAAATAATAAAGAATTTAATAAGTGAGAACAAATCATATCACTTTTCTATAGTAAGACTAGTACGCAACTCGTGCAATGCACAAGACAATAATGATAAACCGTACTAATTAAAGCAATGACGGAATATCGATTAACATAAAAATAATTTTGAATATTAAAATTAACTTTTATCTTTTATTTTATTGTTATGATGTATAATAGTTTACCATAATTTATATGTGCATTTCACAAATTATAAAATAGTTGTTTTGAATTCTCTAACTTATGATTTTAAATATTACATACCAACATATATAATTTATAAAATTTTATTTGCAATTGTGCATATGCGCAAAATCGAATACTAGTTCTTTTTAAGCTGCCTCATTAGAGGTCAAATAAGTTGATACTCAATCCTATAATCGTATCCGAGTGGGTCTACATTTTCAAGTTAAAGTCAAATAAGTTTGACATTTTTCATTTTTTTCCATTGATCCCCTATATTTTTGTAGGTGTTATTATTAGAAGACATCGAGTGTACAAATAAAAATGTATTAACTTTTAAATATTATAAAAATAATACAAAATTTGTACAAAGAAAAAAGTATTAACTTTTAAATATTATAAAAATAATACAAAATTTGTACAAAGAAAAAAGTATTAACTTTTAAATATTATAAAATAATACATAATTTAATAAATGAGAACAAATCATATCACTTTTCTATACTAAGACTAGTATGCTACTCTTGCAATGCACAAGACAATAATGATACACAATATTAATTAAAGCAATGACGGAATATCGATCAACATAAAAATAATTTTAAATATTAATATTAACTTTTATCATATATTTTATTTTCATGATGTATAATAGTTTACTATGATATATATGTGTATTTCATTAATTATAAAATAGTTGTTTTGCATAATAATAGGTTACTACAGTATTTCATGTAAAGTATATATATATATATATATATAATAGCAATAAATAAAACTGAATTAATAAAACCTTCATAATATTCCCGCTCATTTTTTCAATTAATGTAGAAATGTTACATTTTACATTAATAAAGTGTAATAATAATTTTAAACTAATTTATTATATAATATTACTACTAACACTCATTGATTATAATTTTACATTAAATAATATGTGGAAGTTACATACTTATAAAAAATTATATTGTAATTTTTTTCTTTAAAATACTTTTTTCTAAAATAAAATATTATTTTTCTTTTTAAGAGATTTTATCTAACATTAATTAATTGGCATGAGTGTCATAATTAAACACCTTAAAATCACACGAGCAATTGCTATAACAATAATAAAAATAATTGGAATACTTTTTAAGCTAATTAACTTTATGGTCCATCTAAATTACTAAATTATATTGTCCATTAAAATTTATGGCATCAATATAAAGATTGATACGTAAGTTAAATAATTTACATTTACATTACACATTTATATAGAGTCAAAATTTAAAATGTAATACATCCATTATCTAATTCTAATATTAAAATTTTATATATTATATACATACATATAATATATAAATTTTTATTTTTCTTTGTGCATGTGCACAAGATGAATGCTAGTTAGTCATCATCATGATCAAAAGCCGATTGTTTTGCAATTGACGTGAAATGAATCATATTGCTTCCTTTTCTTTGAATGCTTCAAATTTAAATGGTGAATAAGGAAATTTAATTTTATATTTTAAAAAATATATATTTTATTTTTTCTTTAAATAAACATAACATTATTAGAGATAAAATAGGCTTTGTACAAATATTATAGTTTATTTAAATAATATCATTTTTCATCTAGTTATATGTACATCAATAATAAACTAATGCTTAAAGAATTCTATAAAATTAGTTCAAAAAAGCAAGAGAAAATGGAAGAGAAAAAAATTTGTGAGGGTTATTTAAGTCAACGCCGGATCAAGTCTTCAAATGATGTGTGCGTTTATAAAATGCATATGTTTGTTATGTTAAAAAAAGCCAAAAAAAAGCCAAAGCAACTGCAAATTCCCCAAAAATGGATTATGGTAGCAACATTACCTCCCCAATCACTTCTATTTTTGTCCTTTTTCTAGTTTTAATCTCTTTTATTGGCCATGTGCAATCAGCGTATTCTAATAACACTTTACATTCTTCATCTTTTTCTATTGATCATTTTCAGTCGAAAAAGATGAAGAACATCAAGGCCCTTTTGAATAAAATCAACAAGCCTTCTGTAAAAACTATTCAGGTAAATTTCTTATTAGTTTCAGTCCTGATGAATATTCTTCTTGCTCACTGTTTTCTCATCATTTTTAATGAATCCTTTGCAATTTGAATACTAGAAGGCTCGAATGATGAATATACGTTTCAGTTTCTAGAGGAGAAACTATAAGCATCCACATGGAAGTGATAATTCTGGACTTTAGTATAAACATATATAAGTCGCATTTGATACTTAGAATTGTTCGTTGTATGTTTGTTTCTTATTAACGCGTTTAGAATTAAGAAGTAGAGGGAAAGTGTTTGGGTTTTACTTTAGTTTTTCACACATACAAAAAGAAAATTTAACTCTCTACTATTTACACTAGTGTGTGACCCATGTTATGCACGAACTGTATTTATTTTAGGAATATTATATTTCGAGACGTACAAACAAATGAAAGAGTTATAATAAGTAGGCTAATTGTACAATAATATAATGTTCGACAAAACAAAAATCATATATTATTAAAGACCTTTTTGTACGCAACATGATGAGTTTGATTATTGGGCAACTCATCATTGTCACAAACTAATATCTTGAAGCTCCTTCTATTATTTCGCAAAAGCTTTATCGTGAAGTACGAAAGTAGTTTTCTTGACGTATTCAATGTCTGGATATTTGTAATTTATATTTGTGCAGGAAAAGAGAATGTAATTAATCAAATTCTCCTTAAGAATTTTGATTTGGAAAATACTCTTTATATTTGAAATATAGTCTACGTAAAAATACACAATTTAAACTCTTGAAAAAATATAGATTATCTCTATTTCAAAAATAAGAGACCATGTTTCGAAAAATAGATATCCTTAATAATTCAGATTTTAATTTTCAGAATCCAAACCAATTATGAATTCTACTAGAAACTTACCGGCTGTGCTTAGCACAGCCGGCCCATATAATTTAAAAAAAAAATTTTATTTTTTTTAAAAATAAGTTTTTTTAATTGTATAATATTAAAAATATTTATTTAATTAAATAATGTTGTTTTTTATGATTTTAATTTTTCTTGCTTATTTGAGTTTTTTTTAATAGTAAATTTTTGTTTCATTAGAGATAGTTTTTACTTTTTAAAAAGACTTTTTTTTATTCAAAAGTTTTTAGTAGGATTTTTTTTGTTTGATTTTTTTTTATAGAACAGGAAAATAGAATTTTATTATCATTAAAAAAAATAATAGTTTCAAATATAGAATTATTATTTTGTTAATAATTATTATTTTCTTAACAAAAATGATATTATTTTTAACTTTTGCAATATAAAATTTTAATGTATTATATATGTAAGAAATAAAAATTTTAATTTCCTTTTTTGTTATGAAGTTTTGTTATGTAAATAAATTATGTTATGCAGATAGACAATATTAAGGGTCTATATTGAATTATTTATTTCAATGATAATTATTACAATAGAGATATGAACAAAACATCAAATTTTCATTATCACTGATGAACAATTAACAAAAGAGAGGAGAGATTACAGAGAGGTTATGTGAGCTCGAGAGAGAAAACGAGAAAAAGAAAAATTAATAATGAATGAAGAAAACCCTAGTTTATCTATTTATAATAACCCTAATGGTTAAGGGGCTGAATATAAAATGTGTACAGGCCCAAATGCTAAAGCCTAAAATTACAATTTAATACTGCAGCCCAAATAGATTTTATGGTCTAATATCCCCCGCAAGAAGAACATATATATTTACAATGTTCATCTTGGAGAGGTAGTTATGAAAAGGTTGAGGGCTGAGTGCCTTTGTAAGTATGTCTACTAGCTGGCCTTCTGAAGGAACAAAGTGTAGAGAGATGACTCCTGTGGAAAGCTTCTCCCTGATTAAATAGCAGTCGATCTCGATGTGCTTTGTTCTATCATGATGGACAGGATTTTTGGCAAGAGATATGGCAGAGTTGCTATCTGAAAGTAAAGAAAGAGGAGCAGTGTAAGTAATATTCAGATCCTTAAGCAGATATAGAAGCCATTGAGCCTCACAAGTAGTGAGAGCTAAAGCTCTGTATTCTGCTTCTACAGAAGACCTGCTGACAGTGGGTTGTTTATTTGATTTCTAGGAAATCAAAGAATCACCAATGAAAAAGGCATAACCAGTTATGCTTCTCCTTGTATTAGGGCAACCAGCCCAATCACTGTCACTATAGCCTTTTAAAATTAAATTGGAAGTTCTGGGATAGAGAATACCTTGTCCAATAGTGCCCTTAACATACCTTAGAACCCTGTTGGCAGCAGTCACATGTTGTTGTGTGGGACATGAAACAAACTGACTTAAACAATGAATATTGTGAGTAAAATTCGGTCTGGTGATGGTTAAATAAAGCAATCTACCTACTAATATTCTATACTCAGAAGCATTGACAGGAATAGAGTCCATGTTAAACTGTCAGCAGATAATTTTCTATTGGGATCCATAGGAGTTTTGGCAGGTTTGCAATCTAAATAGCCAGTATCTTTTAAAATATCTAATGCATACTTTCTCTGGCATAAATGAATACCCTTATTAGATTGTGCAATTTCCAAACCAAGAATGTATTTCAAAGTTCCCAAATCTTTTATAGTGAAACAAGAGTCAAGGTGTTGTTTAATAGCAGAAATAGCAGATAAATTGTCACCTGTGACTATTATGTCATCAACATAAACAAGAGTATTAAAGTGTACTCAGATGATGAATAAACAAAAAAAGAGCTATCGGAGGTAGATTATGTAAAGCCATATGCAATTAAACAAGTAGTCAATTTTTGAAACCATTGTCTAGAGGCTTGTTTCAAGCCATATAGACTTTTTGTTAATTGACATACTCTGTTATCACCAGCAATTAAGTATCCATGGGGAGGGGACATATAAACAATTTCATCTAAATTACCATGTAAGAAAGCATTATTAACATCTAATTGATAAATATGCCAATTTTTTATTGAAACAATGCATAAAAGAACTCTGACAGTGGTAATTTTTGCACCAGGTGAGAAAATATCAAAATAATCAATACCTTCCCCTTGTGTGTAGCCTTTGGCTACCAGCTAGCTTTGTACCTCTCTATTGTACCATCTGGTTTGTATTTAATTTTATATACCCATTTGCAACCTATGCAGTGATGATTAGGAGGTAAAGCAACTAGCTTCCATGTATTGGTCTATTCAAGAGTAGAGATTTCTTTATGCATGGCTTCTTGCCAAAGAGGATTTAAGGCAACTTGTTTATATGTCTTAGGTTCAGCATGATTAGTGATTGCAATAGTAAAACAAGCATGATCATGAGAAAGAGATGCAGTAGACAGATAATTGATTAATGGATATGATGTTCCAGATGTGTCATTGTGTTGTAGAAGTGGAACTTGAGGATTGTGGCAAGGAGTGATTATAAATTTGTAGATATGATGGAGGTTTTTTGATCCTAGAGGATCTTCTGAGTCTAGTTGTTGGAGAAGGTGAAGTAGGTTCTGATGATTGGTTGTTTGTTGGTGGTGGAGAATGTAAATCAATAGGTGAGTTTTGTGGCTGAAAGATAGGTTGAGTTGAAGTACGTTTGGTTGAAGTAGGTTGAGTTGAAGTAGGTTGAGTTGAAGTAGTATTCACTGGAGGTATGATAGAAGATGGTGAATGAATGGATTTATCAGAATATTGAAAGTCTGGTGGTTTGGGAAATAGGTTTTCAGAATTTGTATTGAGTATAGATGTGTGTTTGAAAGGCAACACATGTTCATAAAAGGGTAAATTGCGCCAAACCCCCCTATGTTATACGAAATAGGCGCGTTACTACCCTGTGTTTTAAAAAACGCATGACACCCCTTTGTATTTAAGTAGTTGTTGCACGATTCACTCATTCCGTCCAACTTAACGGCGCGTGCACAACACCTTCTATACCTGCGAAAATTTTACAATTTTTTGTATTTTACATAATTAATAAATTACCTTTATACCTTCCAGTGCTTTATTGAACAAACTAAATTTTTTTGCTAAGGGGAGGAATCGAACGTAGGTCTCAATGAGGTAAGCCTGCCCACTAAACCAATAGGCCATATAGATTCTTGTGTANGAGTATTAAAGAAGCAATTAAATGAGAGGAAAAAAAGAAAAGAAAAAAATGACAAGCAGCTTTATTTATAAGGAGAGAATGAAAGCTCTTTACCACACCAACCCTATGGTTCCGAATAGGTGCAGCTTGATGCTGACTCGGTCGATTGATGCCCGACTGCCTGTGGTCTGGTCTCTGATGCGAGATTTCCCCAAACCTACAAGCGTTTCCTGTGGAGATGCTACCTATCGCATGGCTCAGGTGGGCCCGTAGCGTGCGTGAAGTGATGGTGGCAATAGGGCTGCCGGCCCGCAGGAGCACCGAGTTGCTGGAGAGGCTCGACGATGATCGGCCCGTGATTGTTGTGCGTATTCAGTCCATCAAAAGATAAAATAATTTAAACTAAACAAAAAAAAAGGTGAAGAAAAACTTGGCCTGAAATTGTAGCCTGCGACCAAACTGCTCTCAGCCCGCTCCTCGAAATCAACAACCATGATTTCTAAAGCGAGAGAGCCACCATTGACTCTGCACGCCACAGTTTCTCTGAAAAGAATCCCGCCTACGGGACCCTCGCTCGCTGGGGTCTAGTGCACTCCTCCTGCATGCTTTCTTCCTTCTGGTGAAGCACGAGTCTAACTCGCTGGACCGTCTCCAGCATCTCGTCGATTACAAGACAAAAACAAGCTTTAAACAATGCATTTCATGGAAAATGGTCACCCTGTTAACAACCAAGACACATGAAGTCAGGAAGTAAATATGAAGACAATGAGCTACGTATGGTCAATTGCTCAAACCCCCAAAATCAACGAAGTTCATGATCAAACACACAAAAACACAAATGATCAATTAAACTCTCAAATCAAGAAAATTTCTTTCTACTTAATCAAGAGCACATCCAATCCACAGCACACAAATCCAATCCCAAAATGAAAAAATGGAAAAAAATCACAATTATAATCAAATATTCACAAAAGAAGAAGACCCAAATTAGTACAATGATCAATTAATCCAACCGCCAACCACCAATAACAATTCATCTTGTCAAAATCCCATCAACAGAACCCACATAAACAAAGCAAAACGGGAAAAAAAAAAAAAGAATAAAGATAGCATTTTTATTCTGTAAATTCCAGAGTCCAGTGGCGGATGAAGTCCACGCTATCGTCTAAGTCGTACAGCTCGTTTCAGCGTTGTCAGCGTCGGGGATTTGGTCGGAAACAGCGGGGGTGCTCGGGGCTTCGTTTGCTTTGGTGGGCCGCTTGGGTTCTTCTTGGATGAAGAAGACGGAGGTGTCAACGCGGTGGGGTGGGATTTCTTGCTACCGCGGCGGCGGGGGCTGAGGGAGTCTCGCCGGATGAGAATTTGGGGGTTCGTAATTTGTGGGGGAATTAGGGTTTCGGGGAGAAGAATTTGAGGGGGATTATTAAAATGGAGCTTCCAGTGCCTTCCTGACCGTATAAAGAAAATAAAAAAATCGTAGGAAATGAGAAGCAAAAAGAAAGAAAAAATCGGAGGAAAGGAGAAGCCAAAAGGCCGCAGAAGAGAATAGCCACGTGTCGCATTTTAAAGCAAGTCTCTTATTTTCTTATAAGTTAAGAAGGTAGATGTGACGTTTCATACTGTCCGATTTTTCAGTAAATAGGTTGTCTCTTTATATATATAAAGATAAAGATATAGATGTTATAAATTTTATCTCACCCTTTTTATTTATTTTTGGCTACAGAGTCCTGATGGCGACATCATAGACTGTGTACCATTCCATTTACAGCCAGCTTTTGATCATTCTTTGTTAAAAGGACAGAAAACAATCACGGTGAACACTTAATCATAGAGTTTTTTTCAGATAGAATTAATAGTTTAACATGACTTGTATCTTTTCGAATAATACAGAAACCACCCAAAGCACCATCAAGCGACAACACTTTTGCAGAAAATTTCCAAGTTTGGACAATGTCGGGTGAACGTTGTCTAGACAATACCATTCCAATCAGAAGAACAACCGCAAAAGATATTCTAAAAGCAAATTTTGGACGGAAAATAGTTAGAAAAATGCAGGTGAAGACCAACATGACAGCCATGAGGTACGCATTAAATGATTTTTTAGGAAAAATTTATTTTTGATCCGTTAAAGGTTGTACGTACAAACAAAGTTTTCTAAGGAGATGTGATATCCATATATATATATTCCATTTGTATGTTTTTTAATGCTTACAGATTAGCAATGCGATGCATTCGAGCAATGTTTGAAACGTCGAACACTAGAGAAATAGCATAATAATGTGAATCAGACCGAGCAAAGGATAACGGAAGATTCAAGCTTTTTGTGTATCAAATAACATATGTACTGTGTATAGGATAAGATTTTTTTTTATTTATAGAGAAAAAAAAGGAGAAAAACGAAAAAGAAAAAACAAATTAATATTTATATGTGGATTATTTTTCCCATTCTTTACCATAGCCTTCAAGAGTATCACTAGTAATTTTCAGCCTTTGAAGAGCTAGATAAGTTCATCAAGAATGAAAGCATAAATTGTAAATTTCTCTATGAAACAATCAAATTTCGAACCCTAGAATTCAACCAAATCAAAATATATAAGTACATAGATCAATAAATTAAAATATGTAAATACATAGATCAATAAATTACTTGAAGGAATGTGCATGTATCCGTGTAGAAAAAACGAAAGAGGATATTGTGTGGAAGAAAATTTGAGAAAACTTTTTCATTGAGAAAAAGAAAAACACTAG